>CAUYUJ010021278.1:106383-141737 GCA_963575745.1 Prorocentrum cordatum
GTGGTGGTGGTGGTGGTGGTGGTGGTGGTGGTGGTGGTGGTGGTGGTAGTAGTAGTAGTAGTAGTAGTGGTAGTAGTAGTGGTAGTCGTAGTAGTAGTAGTAGTAGTAGTAGTAGTCGTAGTAGTAGTAGTAGTAGTAGTAGTAGTAGTACTAGCAGTAGCAGTAGCAGTAGCAGTAGCAGCAGCAGCAGCAGCAGCAGCAGCAGCAGCAGCAGCAGTAGTAGCAGTAGTAGTAGTAGTAGTAGTAGTAGTAGTAGTGGTAGTAGTAGTAGTAGTAGTAGTAGTAATACGACCAGTAGCAGTATCAGTAGTTGTAGTAGTAGTAGCGATCTCGGGGTCTTCTGGAGGGCAGTTTGGGGGCATATTGAGAGCATCTTGGTGGCCTCGTCGGAGCCTCTTGGGAGCCTTTTGGAGCTTCCTAGGGGCCTCTCGGGGCCTCTTGTGGCCTCTTGGGGGCATCTTGGGGACGTCTTGGGCTTTTTGGAGGCCTCTCGGGGCCGAGTGCTCGATATGTTAGTTGGGGTGTCCCGTCGGGGGGCCTTCTTGGTGCCTCTTGGGCCACCTTCGCGGCCTCTTGGGCTGTCTTGGGGCCCTCTTGGGTAGTTTTGGGACTCTCTTGGAGGCCTCTTGGGCTATCTCCTAGAGTCGGGAAGCCGAAAGGCGAGAACGCCACAATCCTTCAAGAACTACCTAGGAAAATCAATGAATTGTCACTTTTCGGGCTCTTTGGGAATAGTCTTGGGGGCTCTTGGGGCGACTTGGAGGCCTCTTGGCCCGTGTGGAGGCTACCTTTGACGTCTTGAACCGATCGTTCGGCGATTCGGGGCCCTCTTGGAATATGTTGAGGGGCTGTTGGGCCACTCCTGGCTCGTCTGGAGGCTTGCGTTGGCCCTGGGACCCCCCGAGGGAGATGGTATGCTGACCCGGGACCCCAACCCTCCCCCCCCCCCACCCCCCTCCCAGCCCCCCCCCCCACCCCTCCCCCCACCCCCACCCGAGACCCCCCCCCCCCGTCGGGGCAGGGAAGGGGATTCCCTTCGACTCAATTACGACGTTGCTCAATTTGAGGTGGGAGACGGCGACGGTTTGAGGTGGGAGACGGCGACGGCCGTGAGGCGACGGCGACGACAACGGAGAGGGGAGCAGCGAGGGGGACAACAATCATGGCGAACAGCACAGGGCGGGAGCAGCGAGGGAGGCAACAACCACGACGAACAGCCCATTCCACACGCCGACAGGGTCGGCGGATTTTTGAGTATATG
Source organism: Prorocentrum cordatum (assembly GCA_963575745.1). Classification (NCBI taxonomy): domain Eukaryota; class Dinophyceae; order Prorocentrales; family Prorocentraceae; genus Prorocentrum; species Prorocentrum cordatum. The sequence goes on from CAUYUJ010021278.1 coordinate 107,645, forward strand.
CTTACTATGTTGTAAGTTTCCTCCCAAATCCGCCTGTAGGAAAACGTACCCGACCTAAACTTTGGTTTTGGCATCGCTCGGGCTCGTGCACTTTGAATTCTCTTGGGAAGGAACATCGGGGAGTATCTTAGATCATCTTGCAGGACAACGACGTACAACAATGAAACATGCAAGGGCATGGACGTTGTTTGGCAGTTTTCGGCCCCCGCGGGCCCGAGCTGGCCCTCTAAACCGTCAAAGAGCAGCTGAGGATGAATTGGTTCAGGGAAAAGGGTCAGAACTTCGGGGACCGCGTAGGAGGAGGAGGAGGAGGAGGAGGAAGAGGAGGAGGAGGAGAAGGAGGAGGAGGACGAGGGATGATGATGATGATGAGGAGGAGGAGGAGAAGGAGAGGGATGAGGAGGAGGGGAAAAGGAGGAGGAGGAAGGAGGATGGAGGAGGAGGAGGATTGGGAGGAGGAGGATGAGGAGAGGAGGAAGAGGAGGGATGAGGAGGAGGAAGAGGGAGGAGGATCGGAGGAGGAGGAGGGGGGGGAAATGGAGGAGGGGGAGGAGGAGGAGGAGGAGGAGGAGGAGGAGGGAGGAGGGAGGCGGAGGAGTGGGAGGAGGAGGAGGAGGAGGAGGAAGAGGAGGAGGAGGAAGAGGAGGAGGGGGAGGAGGAAGAGGAGGAGGGGAGGAGGAGGACCAGGAGGTCTGTGCTAATCCACGCCGCGCCCGAGGGTCGCAGCACAGAATGACGCGGGATGCAGAAGTTTTGGCGTCGGGGGTATGGGGGGGGCGCATCTACGGTACACCGATCTGGAGGCTCAGCCCGGAGGATCTCTTTGATCGCTGGGCGCGGCAATGCCTTCCCGCCCGTTCCCAAGGGTGGAAGCACATCCATGCTTACCCAGCTCGGGCGAAGAAAACTATGCACACGCACCGATCCTGGCACGGTCCATCCTTGACCCAGGATCGGTACATGTGCCTTCCTGGCCAAGGCAGGAGGGCGTATGCGCCGATCCTGGGCTCAGGATGAGCCTGGCCAGAATTGGTGTATGTGCATAGTTATCTTTCCTCTACCTAGCTCGGGAGGGAAATGGAGTATCAACAATACGCAGCCGCTGGGAGACCGTCAGCGTGTTACTCACTCGCCTGCGTCTGAAGTACGTTGCTTTGTCGGAAGTGACACGCTGATGGCGTCTCCACGGCGGCATATCGCGTCAGTGATACTCTTTGTTGACCGTGCCCCCCCCCCACCGACGTCATCATCGTTTGAATGACCCCGGTTCCTGTGGAGCTACGGCGTCTGAGCCCCGCCAGCCAGACCCCTTAGGTGGGGATACAGCCAGCCTGTATATCAATATGGGTAACCTTCCCAAGAATACGTTGGGTTTCTTGATGCTCATGGGGCGTACCCCCCCGACGGAGGTCATCCTCGCCTCGTCATCGCGCCGCGACGGGGGTCGGAGCGCCTTCGGCGCGCGGTGGCTCTCCGCGACGGGGGTCGATGTGGGGCTGTCGGCGGGGGTGACGCCCCCCCCGACGCTTATTAAGAAACTCGGAGTACCGTTGCATCCTTGCCTCCTCGGTCCATCCTTGGCCACGTTCGTTCGCCGCGCCCCGCTCGAAAAGCTTCGAAATGGGCGTCCAAAGCCCTTGCATCCTTATCGCGCATCCTCATGACACGGGCCGACTGTAGGCCCCGCGAAGTCCAGAGGCAAGAGCATATACGTAGCACCAGATGCGGATAGGAGTGAGGTGTCGGTGGGGACGTCGGCAGTTTGCGAGTCTCTGGAGAAGCCCGCCGCAGGCGCCGAAGTTTCACAAATTATGCAACGAGCCCTGCGCAGGCGACGATTTGTCGTTAAACCAATGTGGGTAGGTCGCGGGTGGGTCGTGGGTGGGTCGCGGGTGGGTCGCGGGGTGGGTCGCGGGTAGGTCGCAAGTGGGTCGCGGGTGGGGGGTGGGTCGCGGATGGGTCGCGGGGTGGGTCGCGGGGTGGGTCGCGGGTGGGTCGTTGGTGGGTCGCGGGTGGGTGGCGGGGTGTGTCGCGGGTGGGTCGCGGGGTGTGTCGCGGGTGGGTCGCGGGATCGGTCGCGGATGGGTCGCGTGATCGGTCGCGGGGTGGGTCGCGGGTGGGTCGCGGGGTGGGTCGCGGGTGGGACGACGACAACCAACAACAATAACAACAACAACAACCACAACAACAACAACAACACCGTCAACACCACCAACAACAACAACAACAACAACAACGCAACGAGCAGAATCTTCACCACGGATTCTCACTTCAGCCCCGCGACCAGGGCAATGAATGACCACCGCTCCGCCAGACCCTCGGGGGCGCACCTCCCAGTCGGTGGGCTGTGGATCCGCCCCCCGGAGCATGCTGCTCCCATCGTGCGTAAGGACCACATCTCAGAAAGAATGTCGAGCACCCTGAAAAGTGTCGAAACAGTGTGGGACGAGTGTCTCCCAGGGCCCGACAGAGGAGAAAAACCTCGAGCCTCGGTGCTCCTCCAGGTGCTCGAAGCTCTTCCTGGTGGTGAGAAGGCCAAAGCCGGTTGCAACCATGCGACATCCGTACCCACATCCGTACCCCCCGGCTAGGGGGCCACATGCGAACCCTACCCCTACCCTCCTTGGTTTCTGAGTGGGAGGCTGGGGTTCACTTCGCCCAGGAGCTCCCGAGCGACGTGCACCCCGCCCTCCCCCCTCAGAACTCGTGGGGGGCAGGGGGGTGGGGTTCGCCTTCGGTCCCCTAGCCGGCGTGGCCGAGGGACCCGTTCTGCCGCTGGGTCCGGGCGGCCCTGGCGGAGCCCGGCGCCGCCGCCGCGCCGGCGCCCCCGCGCGCCTTCGGGGAGCCCCTGGCGCTGCGCCCCCCCTCGCTGCGCCACGGGCGGCTGCAGCTGGTGGCCTCCGTGGCGCTGCCGCCGCCCGCGGGGCGCGGGCAGCGGCCGGGCGCGGCGGTGCGCCTCCTCTTCGAGGACACCCCTGTTCATCTGGGGATCCTCCTCCTCCTCCCTCCTCCTCCTCCCTCCTCCCTCCTCCTCCTCCTCCTCCTCCTCCTCCTCCTCCTCCTCCTCCTCTCCTCCTCCTCCTCCTCCTCCTCCTCCTCCTCCTCCTCCTCCTCCCTCCCCCTCTCCCTCCCCCCCTCCCCTCCTCCTCCTCCTCCTCCTCCTCCTCCTCCTCCTCCTCCTCCTCCATCTCCTCTTCAAGTACCCCTGTTCATCTAGGCTTAAGTCGGGCCTGTCCCTCTACAGGGGGAATATTCAGAAATAGTGAAAATATTGTCTGGGGACCTTTTTGGGTGTTCTTTGGGGCATGTGTTGGGCATTTTTGGGGTATCTTTTATTTGTCGTCCAAAATCCCCCTGTAGGGAGACAGGCTCGACCTGAATCTAGGCCTCCCAGATGGGGTCGGAGTAGACAGGGTCGGAGGATCGCGCCGCATCGCCGACACATCGCCGATGCGGCTCGATGCGCAGCCCGGCGTGCTTCACATCGACGTCGCCGATGCATCGCCGACTTCGACGGTGCATCGCCGGGCGATACGGCATGATCCTCCGACCCTATCTACGCCGACCCCATCTAGGAGGCCTCTAATTCACCAAGCTCGTTCCACTGCTCGCAGTGTGCATGCTGGGATGACCGTGGGGGGTTCTAAGTGGATAGGGGGGTTACACGTGGATGCTCAGGTGGGTTATATCTGGCCCACCCTGGCTTATAAGTGGGTTACAAATGCCCCAAGTAGCTTAGGGGGGTTCACGATCCGAGCTAAGAGGGCTCCGCCCACTTAGCGGAGTTTGTGTAACCCACTTGCAAGCCGGGTTGGACCAGATATAGCCCATCTTAGCATCCATTTGTAACCCCCCTGTCCATTTGGAACCCCCCACGGTCATCCCAGTACTCGCAAACGTCCAGGAGGGAAGAAATAGTTCCTCAATGGAATGCATCGTAAGTCCCTCGCGGCGGCTCCAGGCCAGTTGCGAGCAGTTGCTTTGCGAGTCGTGGAACGCGTTTGTCCACCTGTGCTGCAGGCCTCCCAGGCGGGGTCCGCGCAGATGGGGCCGAAGGATCGCTCCGCATCGACGATGCGGCTCGCTGTGAAGCCGAGGTTTCTCCGCGCAGGCGGCGCCGATGCATCGCCGATGCATCGGGGGTGCGGGGCGATCCTTCCACGCCATCCGCTCGGACCCCCCCCCGGGGAGGCCTCCGAGGACATCGCCCTGAGGCAGATACGCCGCCTGCCCGAGGGCAGCCGCCCAGGGGGGCGGGGGCGGGCGCAGTAGGCCGGGGGGAGGGCAACAGGTGCCCACCACTCGAAGAAGGGCTCCGTGAGGAGGAGGTAGGAGGAGGTAGGAGGAGGTAGTAGGAGGAGAAAGGAGGAGGTAGGAGGAGGAAGAGGAGGAGGAGGAGGAGGAGGAGGAGGAGGAGGAGGAGGAGGAGGAGGAGGAGGAGGGAGGAGGGAAGAACATCGCGTTCTCTTCTCAGCAGGAGGAGGAGGAGCATGGGCAGGAGCAGTGGCAGGAGGGCAGGAGGTCGCCGAGGGTCCTGAGGGAGTCGGGTCCCAGAGGTCCTTCGCCGTTCTTGGCCTCCGTGGGTCCTCCGCGGGCCCCAGGACTGCCTGAAATCGAGGGCGGGAAGCATGGACAGTTTTTCATACATAGGATTTTAAACATATAGGATTTGTTTAATACATGATTGATTGATGCATACATTCATGCATGAACTCATCTTTGTTTTTGATACTAAATCCCTGCATGTTTTAATACATGATCCGCACGCGGAGCATGTATAAACAAGGGCATTGTGTGCAGTCGGCCCTGATTTGGTAGATCGACCACGCCACATCGAGGTTACCCGTGTGTCCTGTCTGTCCCGACCTATGCAACCCACGTGTCCACTGTTGTTCTGGGACCAGGCTGCCGTCGGGAAAGTCTTGTGTCCTCTCGGGTGTCCTGTCCAATCAGGTCCGCCTGTGCCCGTATCCACCAGCCTCACGGGCAAGCCCATTGGGCCGCAACCTTTGTGGGGCGCCGCTTTTTCTGCGGATGCCCGGTGCGAAACGTACCCATGCGACCTCGGATCCACGGGTGCGCGCCCCGGAATCCAGACCGCGAGGGCGTGGATATGGATCCGTTCGCCGCTCGTGATGATAACGGCTCAGGATGGATTGGCGACTGCAAAGGGTATGGTTATTTACGCCCAGGTGTGGTTTGCGATCGGCACGGTTGAGGCCTGGGGAGCACGACGTTGTCCTCGCCAGGCTTCTTCTGAGCGCGGCGGAGAACTCCGTCGAGGTCCCCGCCCGCACCCCAGGGTGCCCTCCAGGGTACCGGCTGCAAAGCACACCCTTTGCAAAGCACACCCTTCGGAGTCGCCAACTGGAGGAATTGGTTCCTGGGAGCCAGGATTCAAGCAGTGGCGAATCGTCCCAGCTGGCCTCTAGGCCCACCGAAGAATGTCTAGGAATCTTTTCCTGTGGTCTGCACGAAATGTCCTCAGAACATTCGGACATGTCTGGCTGGGGCTGTTTTTTTAACACATCGGCTTTATGTCCTAAGAACATTGGTTTTGTTCTTAGAACATCTTCGGGTTCTAGGAGCATGTCGTGATAGGCCTATAGGAATGCCAGGACGGTCGGCCCCTGCTCAACGGATCCAGGATTAAATCGGGCGTGTCCCTCTACAGGAAGAACATTCCAACATATTCCAAACATAGTCTGGGGACGATGTTGTTTCTTTTGATATGTTTCGAATAACGTTGGAGTATGTTTAAGTATTCGTCCAAAGTCCCCCTGTAGGTGGACGAAGCCCGACCCAAATCCAGGACCCGCTTCCCTCAGGCAAGAGCGAGGCACCGCGGCGCCCCAGCGCCCGCTGCGGCTGGCTCGGGCGCTGGCCGCCGAGTGGACCGGGCCGGCTGGTCGTCTGGCATTTCCGCTCGTGCTGGGGAGTCCCTGGCTTCGAGCAGCGTCTCGGCAGTGCCAGCGTGTCCTGTCCGACGAGTGCCTCGACGCCTGCCACAGTGTTTTGATCCGAAGAAGAAAAAAAAGCCATAAACATACACTGTTGGCGTTTCGCGCGGATTTCTCGGATCCGCGCTGGGGCCCCCTAGCGGCGCCTCCGGCGCCGCCCCTAGTGCGCGGAGCGCGCCAGGGAGGGGGGCCCAGCGCAAATCCAAGAAATTCGCGCGGACCTTCGAAAGTTGATGTTTGGATGTTTTTTCTTCCTCTAACAGTGTTTGATACCACGTTCAATGCACCGTGCACTCACGGTGAACCGTCGCCGAGTCCAGGATCCTCATGCTCTGCGTTGCCCTCAACCTCGCGTCATCCTCAGCATTGTCCCCTGGACTCATGCAGTGGCGAAGTGTTCTGTCTTGCCTGCAGGCCCAACAGAAACGTTCTGAGAAGCGCTTGTGGTTTCAACGCAATGTTTTCAGACAATGTCTCTCTGAGCACTTGTTTGGTACATAGGTTTGAAGTTCTAAACTCATAGCTCTAAAAATGTTTCGTGGTAGGCCAACAGGAATGCCAGGACGGTCGGTCCCTTCCCAACCAAGGTCTCCAATCCACGCCCGTAGGCCGTTTTGACCGACAGGTCGCCTTTGAGGGTCGCCCATGGATCCCGTTTTCGAGAGTCCTGATGCCCGACGCGAGCCAGCGCGCGCGCGGGGGGGCCTGGACCGAGCACAGCGCAGCTCTTGTACTCCGCGACCCTTGCACCAGACCCGTTTATAGGGGCCTTGTGCCTGCCGGGGCCAGTGTCCTGATGCCCGACGCGAGCCACCGCTTGCGGGGGAGCTGAGCCCGTACACCGCAGCCCTCCTCGCATCGATTACACGTAAGTAGGGGGCCAGATGCGAACTCTATCCCTACCTCCCACGATTTCTGAGGGGGAGGGTGGGGTTCACTTCGTTCGGGGGCTCCCGAGCAAAGTGAACCCCACCCTCTCCCTCAGAAATCGTGGGAGGTAGGGGTAGGGTTCGCATCTGGCCCCCTAGTAAGAGTGACCCTTCGCCGGAGAGACCTTTGGTGCGGGCCCACAGGGGTCCTCCGACCGTCGAACGCGATGCGATAGTAGCGTGTTGCGCGCTGAGGTTAGGCCTCCTTGCGGCCCCCCTAAAGCCGCGCACCAACGGTCACTCTTTCCTGGGGTCACTTATGTATGTAGTCGGTCGCAATCCGCGGCCCCCACACTGGGGGCCAGCCGTGCATGCTTCAAGAGCGAGGAGGCAGGCGACAGCCCACCCGGATGGCAGCGCAGTCCTCCCCCCATCCTCCCCCGTGCGATCGTCTTTCCTCAGGGGCAACGATAGGGGGGGGGGGGGGCGGGGAGGACGAGGACGAGGTGGAGCGAGGACGAGGAGGAGGAGGACGACGAGGAGGAGGAGGAGGAGGAGGAGAAGAAGAGGAGGAGGAGGAGGAGGAGGAGGAGGAGGAGGAGGAGGAGGGGGAGGAGGACGAGGAGGAGGAGGGGGAGGACCCCTCCCCCTCCTGATTATGGTGGTGGTGGTGGTGGAAAACAGGCCCACCAGGGCTTGGCCCTGACCAAGGGCGCGCGATCTCGGAACGCCACCAGTGTGGCGGCACCGCTGAGAGTTGCCTTCGGGGGCAACGATGGGAGGGATATGCATAGGGGGGGGGATGCATCGACCCCGAATCGCCATTGATCGCCGATAGGGGCCCGATAGCCCCACCCCGCCCAGGAAGGTGCGGGTTCGCCATCGGCGGCCTGTCGCCGATCTATCGGCGATGTATCGCCAACTCCAGGTCGATGCTTCTTCCCCCACCTATGCCCATCCCCCTATCGTTGCCCCTCAACCAGCACCCGCCCAGCCGGCGACACGGATTCCTCCTCTTCTCCCTTCTCTCTTTATGGTGCCGCTTTGTTCAGTGGCTTTCGCGCACGTCTTCACATCGTGCGCGCCTCACTTTTTGCCGTGTCCTCCTGCACGTGCGTCCCGCATGTCTTCCGCAGGCCATTGCCCCGCTCGCGTTTTCGCGGCGCGCCCATGGGGGGGAAGAGGGGGCGGGCCTCCTCAGAAAGCCCAGGAGGCCCCTGGCCCTCTGAGAACCTGTCTGCTCGAAGAGTAAGAATAAGACGAATACGAATAATAAGAAGCAGAAGAAAAAGAAGAATAATAATAAGAAGAAAACGAATAAGAAGAAGCAGAAGAAAACGAAGGAGACGAAACGAACACCGTCATAAGCATCATCGGCCACCGCGGCGACCGCCCCGCTGCACGTCATACGCATCACTGGCACGGACGTGGAAGGGCGACCGCGGCGACCGCCCCGCCGCAACACTTCCTCTGCTCCCGCGGTGCTCGAGCGGGGCCGCAGGGGCGCGAGGCCCCACAGCGCAGGCTCGCTGTGGCTTCGGAGGTGGCCTCGAAAGAGGCTCAGACAGCCAGGGGCCTCCTGTCTAGGCCTCCTAGATGGGGTCGGAGTGCAGTCAACCCGCATAGGAAGGACGGAGAACCTTCCCAGGGGTACCCGCGCATCCTCGCCTCTTCGGTGCATCCTGGGCCACTTTCGTTGGTCGCGCCCCGCTCGAAAACTTCGAAATGGGCTTCCAAGGGCCTTGCATCCTTATCGCGCATCCTTACTCTACGGGCTGACTGTAGATGGGGTCGAAGGATCGCGCCGCATCGCCGATGCATCGGCGATGCATCGGCGATGCGGCTCGTTGTGGGGCCCAATGTTCTCCACGCCGACGTCGCCGATGCACCGTCGACGTCGCCAGTGCATCGCCGATGCATCGGCGATGCATCGCCGATGTACAGTCAACCCGCATAGTAGGGATGAGCGACTTTCCAACGCTACCCTCGCATCCTTGACTCTTCGGCCCACCCTTGGTGACTTTCGCTGGCCAGCCTTGTTCGAAAAGCCTTAGCAGGGCCCTCCGAGGCCCTTGCACCCTTACCGCGCATCCTTATTCTACGGGTGGACTGTATCGGCGATGCGGCGAGATCTTGCAACCCTCTTTTAGGAGGCCGCTATCCTGGGCTTCCCAAGAAATCCGCGCGGAGCGCCACACAATGATGTTCATGGCGTTTTTGTTTCGTTTTCCGTCAACGCGAACCACGATGTAAGCAACGGCGAGGTAGGTTTCGGTATTGTGGGAACGCGTGGCTCGCGCTTTCTTGCAATTCGCTGTGTCGTTTTCGTTCGATACATCTGCATATTGGAAACGTGAGAAAGTGTGAGTCGCGATGTCCTATAAGTTGGTTCCCAACATTACCCTTAAGCAGCATTGCCGTTCGCGTGGCCAGGACCAGGCCTCCTCGATCTGGGCCCTGATTCCGCTCCTGGGCCCCCCCGCCTGTGCCGCTTCCCAGGGGGCTGCTCACGATCCGGCTCGGTCCTGACGGGCCCATTTTCCCCCACCACCATCCTCCTCCTCCTCCTCCTCCTCCTCCTCCTCCTTCTCCTTCTCCTTCTCCTTTTCCTTCTTCTCCTTCTCTCCTCCGACGACGACGACGACGAAGACGGCCAAGGTGCCCCCAGGATTCGGGGTAGCCCAAACGGCCTCCAAAGCACCCCTCACGAGGCCCAGAGGGCCCCAGGGGCTCCAAAATGGAGCGAAAAGCTGGGGACACCTTGGGCCAGGGGTACTTCTAGCGACACCCGAAAGTCGGGCATGTCCCTCTATAGGGAGAGTATGAAAAAATAGCCAAAGAGTAGCATGGGGACGATCTTCCGATTTTTGTTTGGGGGCACTTGTTCGCCATGTTTAACTGTTCCTCCAAAAACCGCCTGTAGGAGGACATGCCCGACCTTATGCGACGATCTGGGCAGATCCGTTGCCAACCTGATCCGCTTCGCGATCCGATCCGGCTCGAGACCTGCCTCCTTTGACCTTTCTGTTCGGGGAGTGGGGGCTGCTCACAGGGGAGGCCGGTCTACAAGAAGCCTTTCACAAGAAACCCAGCCCTGAGACCCCAGGACGTCCATGGATTTCTGGTGTGGGAGCGTCGCGCTGTCCATCGCAACGCCATCGAGACCCAAGAAGCCCAGGGCACCCTGGAGACAAGAAGGGTGTTTCTTGGCATGAGCCTCCACTGCAGGCTGATGTGTTACCCCAGGGCGTTTTTTTGTTGGCATGGGCCTCCACTGCATGCAGATGTTCCACCCATGCCAAGGTGTTTCTTGGCATGGGCTTCCACTGCAGGAGGGGGGGAGGAGGGCGGCGGGGGAGCCGTCCAGGCGCGGCCCTCTCGCGCCTCTGCGGCGGCAGCGCTCTGTGTCGAGCAGTGGCGAAGCGCCCTGGCTCGCCTATAGGCCTACCGAACAATGTTCCAAGGACCCTTTTGTAGTTTCCACAAGTTGTTCTTAGAACATTTATGGCTGGGGCTGTCTTGCTTCATCACATCGGGCTCGCGTTCTTAGAACATCGTTTGTATTCTTAGAACATTTCTGGGTGCAAAGAAAAGTTCGTGGTAGGCTTATAGGAATGCCGGAACGGTCGGTCCCTGCTCAACTCTGGAGGCACCCCTGCGCGCTGCGAGCGCGGCCGCTGGACGCGTGCCATCGAGGGAGCTGCTTGCTGCACATCGCTTGAAGTCGGGCATATCCCTCTGCAGGAGGAACGTTCAAACATAGTCTGGGGATGAGTTGTCGGATTATTTTTTGGGTATGTTCGAGCAGTTTTCTACTATGTTCCAATTTCCCCTCAAAGCCCGCCTGTGGGAGGACCTGCCCGACCTAGATATCTATCGACCCCTGGGAAGGGGGGGAGAGGCCTGGCCGTCCGGTGCTCGGCCGTGCCCGCCCGCCCGATGCCGCACGACTCCTGCCTGCGGCGGCCTGTTCCTGCCTGCGCCGGTGTGGGCAGCGGCCCGCTCTCGGAGAAGAGAAAGGCATAGGCAAGATTTCGTAATCAAGGGAGGGGGGTCTCGTTTCGGGGGGGGGGTCTCTTCCAGGCTATCTTGGAGGGCCTGGGGGGTCTGGGGACGATGTTTTGGAGGGTTCTCCCACGGGGGAGGTCTGAAATGGCTTGTCTTGGAGGGTCCAGACCCCATCCCTTTTATTACGAAATCTGGAGTAGACATAAACTTTTGGCTCACCGCGCGGATTGCTTGGATCCGCGCTGGGGCGCCACCCCTGGCGCGCTTCGCGCGCCAGGGAGGGGGGTCCAGGCAGATCGAAAAAAGAACCCGCGCGGAGCGCCAACAGTTCATGCCTCTGCCGTTTTGCTCTCCCTCTGGAGAGGCGATGCTCTCTTTCTCTTCGGCCCCGTGCCACGACCCAGGTCGCGCTGAGCGCGCAGGCGACGGTGGAGAGCCACAGCACGCGGAGTCTGCGCGATCACCGTCGGTGCTGGGGAGGTTGGGATGCAAGCTCGCCAAGCGACACCATACGGTCGTTGCTCGAGGGTCGCGTGGAGACGCCGCGCAGCCGTGGCTCACCGCTCCTGGCGGCGCCTGCGGCTCCGCCCCTAGCGCGCTCCGCGCGCGCCGGGGCGTCGAAAGTTCATGGTAACGCAGCTTGTTTTCACTTCTGCGCGTGAAACAAGGATTAAGTGGGACCTGCCCCTCGACAGGGGGGATCTGCAAAAATAGCAAAAAATAGTCCAGGGACGATGTATTGTCATTTTTGACTATTTGGGGTTATGTTTGGGGTATATTTCATTTTTCGTCCCAAATCCGCCTGTAGGGGGACACGTTCGACCTAAAGCTTCTTTCTCTTTTGGAGCCAACACACTCAGACAAGGACCGCTTTAGGTTCGGAACCCGGTTTCGGGTCGTTCCCTCGATTTATGTGCGGAAAGGGTCTGTAGCTTGGGCCCACCGTGGCCGATAAGAAGCCCCTTCTTCCTCTTTTGGTGGGCGTTCCTCCTGGCAGTGCCTCGGCTGCGCTCTACCGACGGGGTGAGCCGGCGCGTCCCCTCGCTCTGCGGAGCAGACGCGCACGCCACGGAAGCTGCCCTGAGCCTCTGGGGGGTGGCCTTGGCCTCCCGAGGGGCCCTGTGCCAAGGCCTGGGGCCGTCGGGCCCGGGGCGGAGCGCCCGCCCGGAGCGAGAGGCGAGGGCGTGCGGGAGACAGCCCGGAGGTCCGACGATCCAACAGAAGTAGCTCGGCGAGGGCTGAGTCGGGGGCCCCCAGACTCAGGGGAGGAAAAGGTACCCATACACCGAACCCCTTCCCCCGTTTTTCCAGTTTTTTGGGCCTCCTCGGAGGCCCTCGTCGCGGCGAGAACGCACCCCAGGGGAGGTCCGGGGATTAGCGGCATCGGTACCTTATGCTTTCCCTACAAACGGGGTGGTGACCACACCGTGTGGTGAGTCGGTTGGGATTCGCAGTCGCCGCACGGTTTTGGGACGCGGGTCGTTCTCCGAGGATGTATCGGGCGGCAGGGGCCTCCGGGGTCCCAAAAAGCGTGCGTTGCTCTAATTTTGGATCCTGGTTCAATCGGAGGCCGAACTGTATAATCCATGGGGGAAATTGCGGTTCGAAGTTGCTATCATCACATGCTGATTAGCAACAGCATCAAAAACGCTGAGCATTGCCATCGTGGTCTTACCAGATCAGCTTCCGCAGTCACGAGCGTGTGGCAGGACTGGGGCTCCCACCAGTTCAGTTTGCCCGAGTCACGAACGCGCGGCAGGGCCATGGGATACTCACTTCCTCAGCCGAACGCCTGCCAGGGCCATGGGGACCGATTGGGTTTTGGTCATACATGCGTTATTCGAGCAGGCAGAGCATCGGTCTTACTTTTTTGGCGCATCCGTCACGCGGTTCGTGGCCCTTCCTCCTCCCCTTCCTCCTCCGCTACCCCCGCAACAGCCAAGGCCCGAGCTTCCCCGAGCCTCCGATACCAAGCTTTCGAGCTTCTTTGAGGCGCCGAGCCTCTTCGCCCCAGGAGCAGCGATAGGGGGGGATAGGCATAAGGGGACACATCGGTCCCCAGTCGCTTGTGATCACCGAGAATGGTTCGATATTAACCCGAACCTGCCCAGGAACGTGCGGATTCACGATCGGGCGCGCATCGGCGATGCATCGCCGAATCCAAGTCGATTTTCCCCCTCCAGTGCCTATCCCCCCCACATCGTTGCCCCTGGGTGCGTCGCGGGCCTCGGCCATGTCCCAGGCCACCGAGCGCGCCCAGGCGGCGACCCAGCCCGTCGCTGCCCTGCACGGAGGCGCGAGCCCGAGCTCGAACGAGATTCTTGAGCGCACGGCCAAGCAGAACGAGAAGATCCTCGACAAGCTGTCCTCCGTCGCGGACAAGGCTGCGATTGCCGAGGCGCGCCGATGCTAATCGAGCGCGCAAGGCACCGCCGCAGCAAGAGCAACGGCCTGCTTGTTCAAGGCGGACAGCGTCTCGTGGTCAAACAGCGCCCAGCAGGCCGCCGTCGATATGGTCTACAACGGCGGCTCTCTCAAGAGCATCGAGTACGGGCACGTTTTCAACGAGAAGGACAAGAGGCGCGTCGAGCTGGCGGTAGCGTTGTTCTACAAGACCTTTTGCGAGAATGACGCCCGCCTCTACGACATCTTCGAGAATCACGGAGAGCCGCCCGAGTAACTCGTCTGGTTTGCGCCGAGCTCCATGTCGAAGATGCAGGAGCTTGCCGGGAAGAAGGATATCGAGCTCGGCACCGAAAACGCCCAGCGCCTCACCTTCGGCGCCGACGCCGAGCGCGTCGGCAAGGCCCTCCCCGACACCCCCTCCGAGCTCCTCCATCCCCACGGCCTCGTGCTGCCGATCAACAAGAAATCCGAGCCCGTCGGGAAGCGGGGCGAGGAGTTCTCGTCCGGCGTGAGATCCAAGCAGCTCTTCGAGTTGATCCCCGCCAAGGCCAAGCAGTTTGTCACATGGCGCCGCCAGAACTGCGCGGCGTCGAGCGATGGCCACGCGCGAGCCACCACGCAAACGGTCGTCAAGTGGCGCTGGAGCCTCAAGCGCACTGCCGACGCGGCCTACAAGCTCCAGGAGCGGAGCTACCAGGACAAGCGCTCCAAGCATGACTACGCAAGCGCCGACAAGCAGCACACCGTCGAGACAATGCTTCTCAACCAGCACATCACGCTGAATTTCGAAGCGCTCGCCAAGACCCACGCCGACTGCGACGAGATGACCAAGCAGCGCGAGCCTGAGAGGGGCCAGGCCAGCGCGAAGGCCGAGCCAGATGCCGATATGTTCATGCTCGCGGACGCCCGCGAGCCGAGCGGCGGCGAGCGGCGAGCGCCTGGCGCACGAGCGTCTCGAGTCAAGCGTTCACATGCGTTTCGCTGCGAGGGTGCAGCGCGAGCGTTTCGAGGCACGCTCTAGAGCCCCGTCTGCGTGTCACGGTCCAAGCGAGCGTTCGAGCACGCGCGAGTGGCGTTCCAAGCTGCCGGGTTGTCACCCCCCCTTCTCGCCGAGTGACCCTCGACTAATCATCGAGCAATCAAGCAGGCTCGATCCTCCATCCTCGGAACGATGGCCCGAGATCTTGAGCCCGAGCATATTCGAGCACGTTGGACTCGAAGATCCTGGGGTCGCGATCCGAGGATCGAGGATCGAGCCTCGGCGATCGTCGATCGAGACCATCGCCGTCGTCAGGCCGCGGCCGCCACCCGGGGGGCTCGATCCTTGGATCGAGGATCGAAGATCCGAGATCTTGGTTCTGAGCATCTTCGAGCGCCTTGGATCCTAGATCCGAGGGTCGCCACGCTTGGACTCAAAGATCTCGGGCTCGCGATCCGAGGATCGAAGATCGAGCCTTGGCGGTCGTCGACGGCACCCCTCGCCGTCCTCGGGCGCTCAGACCGCCGTCAAGGAGGCTCGATCCTCGGATCGACGATCCGAGATCTTTGCCCCTAGCATCTGAGCGCCTTGGACTCTGGATCCGAGCATCGCAACGCTTGGACTCGAAGATCTCGGCGTCGACATCCGAGGCTCGAGGATCGAGCCGCGGCGATTGTCGACCCCCCTCGTCGCCGCCCTCGTGCCCAGACTGTCATCAAGCAGGCCGGGCTCGACCCTTCATCCTCGGATCGAGGGTCAGAGATTTTGGTCTTGAGCACCCGCGACTATCTCGGATCCTAGATCCGAGGATCGCCGCGCCTGGACTCCAGGATCCTGGGCCCCCGACCGAGGATCGCGGATCGAGCCTCGACGCTTGCGGTCGCGCGCGCGCCCGCACCAACGCGCGCGCACACACGCGATGACACTAACACGCACACAAGCGCACACACACACGCACGCACACACTCACACCGCCACGCACAACAACAACACAAGCACAAACCACAGCAGCCACAACAGCAACAGCAACCAGCACGACAACAGCAATAGCAGTTCATAACAGCAACATGACCAATAGCAAGAGCACAAACGACAGCTGCCTCAACAGCACAGGCCAAGCCCACCGCATCTCCGATGCATCGCCGTGGCCCGCCTTGGCATCGCCGAGGTGGCGCGAGCCACGCGGTGCAAGTGGCGCAAGCTCTGTAGTGCAAGCGCTGTTTTCGGGTCAAGCCCGCTGAGGACGCAACGCTTTTCGCCGTCCATTCAGAATCAAGCATTTCCAGCCCGCTGAGGACGCAACGCGCCCCATGGCCGAGTCGGACAGCGACGACGTCGGCCTTTCGCCGAGCGGTCTGACGGCAAGAGCGCCGTCTCGACGACGCGCCTCGCGGAGAAAACGCAGGGCGACGAGCGGGCGCCAGAGGGCGCGCAGACCGAGGACTTCGAGGAGGTGGAGACCGAGGGCGGCTGCGAGCAGCGCGAGGAGACGCAGCCCTCCGCGCTGGAAGGGGGGCGCCGGCGCGCCCGGGGGCAAGAGCCCCGGCGGCAAGAAGCTCGAGGACAAGAAGGTCAAACTCGAGGTCTAGCTGGGGGACAAAGGTCAAGCTGGAGGTCAAGCTGGAGGGCCAGGTCAAGCTGGAGGGCGAGAAGGGCCTCTGCGAGCTCGAGGACAAGAAGTGCCAGAACAACAGCGAGCTCGAGGACACTGTTCACGTCGAGAAAGAAACTCTCGGGCAAGAAGCTCAAGCTGGACTCCTGCAAGGTCGAGCCCGAGAAGAAGCGCAGCCGCCCCTGCAAGCCCGTGGCGACGAGGCAGCACGATGCCTTGCACTAGGTGCCCAGCCCTGCCTTGCCCCCAGCTTCGGATCCGAGTCCTGACTCGGCCTCGAGGCGCCTCGCGAGCCGCCGGGAGCTTTGAGCGAGGTGCCTTCGGGCAGAGTGAGGACGAGGTGCTGCGGGCATTGAGCGACGCGGCCACAAGTCTCGACGACGCCAAACATTGAACGGGAAAAAGAAAGAGAAAGAGAGAGGGAGAGAGAGAGAGAGAGAGAGAGAGAGAGAGAGAGAAAGAGAGAAAGAGAGAGAGGGAGAAGGAGAGAGGGAAAGATAGATAGAGAGAGAGAGAGAGGAACAAACATGAGAGAGAGAGAGAGGGAGAGGAAAGAGAGATGAGAGAGAGAGAGAGGAACACACAACAACTCATACATAAAAACCATACATCACCGACGACGGCAATAACATGAGCACGCGCGAGCAGCATGACACGCGCAAGCAACAACAGCAACACCAACACGAACAACAGCGGCAGCAACCAGCAAAACAACAGCACCACCAACAACAGCAGGGGCAACATCCATCACGACAACAACGCCAGCAACCAGCGAAACAGCAAACCACAACAGCAACACACAAGCAACAAGAACGAGCGACAAACCAGAAGTTCCCAGCGACAACCTGCGCTCCGTAGCCAAGTTGACTCGAGGATTTGCGCATCGTGCCGCCGCACCTTTGCAGCAAGATTCCGATGGCCGCGCCGACGAAGCAGACGAGCTCGTCGAGCATATGAGGTCTGGCGAGCTCGCCGTCCGCGGCCACGGGCTCTCACGAGAAGCCGGGGACCCCCCCCTGCGAGAGCGCCGAGCCCATTGCGAGTTTCATCGGGGAACTCGAGGCCAGGAGGCCCGAGGCTGAGAAAGCAAAGAAGGATCTCTCCTTGTCTTCTCCCTCCTCTTCCTTCCCCTCCCCCCCCCCCCCTCGTTCTCCGCCCCCCCCCCCCCCCCGGGCCCCGAACTTCTTCTGCGCGGGACTTGCGGCGGGGTTTCTCGATGCGTTTCTTGGCGCCGGCGGCGTAGATATTGCTCTCGTGGGCGCGCGCGTTCTCCTTGCCCTGGAGCTTGAGCCAGAGCGCGGCGGCGTCGACGACGACCGCGCTCGCGCTGGCCCTCTGCCGGGCGGAAGTCTCGGGGCCTCGCCACCTAGTGCGCGAAAGTAGTAGTGGTAGTTGTAGTACTGCTAGGAGTAGTAGTTGGTGCGAGTAGGAGTAACTAGTAGTTAGTAGTACAACGTCTACGGATAACTCGTAGTAGTAGTAGTAGTAGTAGTAGTAGCAGTAATAGTAGTAGTAGTAGTAGTAGTAAGAACTAATACGAATAACTAGTGCCACTAGTATTACTACTACAACTACTACTACTACTACTACTACTACTACTACTACTACTACTACTACGACTACTACTACTACTACTACTACTCGTACAAACTGTCGGCCGTGGCCCAGGTCAGCCTTGGGAGGGCGAACTCGTCCACGTACTCCATGCCCTTCTTGGGCGTCTGGTTGATCTGGAAAGTACTCAGGCGCTTGGTCACCCTCTTGTGGGTCTCGGCGTCGTAGCTTTTGTGGCCGACCTGCCGCAGGTAGAGCGGCTCGTCCTGCTCGGAGGCCATCTCGTAGCGCAGCCGCGTCAGGCTGGTTTCTTCCTGACCTCGTGGCCGCGCTCGCGCCCCCGCTTGAACTGGCGCCCCTGGCGGCGCATGGTGCCCTCGAGCGGGCGCTTGGCGGGGCAGACTGGCGCCCCGGCTCTCGCGCCCCTCGCGGTTCGGTTGGGCGCGCCCGCAGGCTCGGAGGCCGTTCTTGCCGAGCCCCCACGTGGCAACCTTCTTCTCGAGAGCAGCTCGCAAGCCGTGCCATCGGGCGGCCGTCTCGCGGTTCCAATGCCATTCGGTCTGCAGCTTGGCCTTCGCGGCGAAGAGCAGGAGGGCGAACTTCTTCGCGCCGTGCTCGTCCGCGTGCTTGTTCCAGCCGAGGAGGGCCTGGAGCTTGAGCTGCGCTGGTGGGTCTCGTCGCAGCGTTGGCGCAGCTCGGGGCATGTGCGTTCCCTTATACTCCGCCTTCTCGCCCTGGGGTCTGCCGCCCCTGCCGATGCCTCGCTTCGCGCCTGGGCCGAGATCGATCGCCAGGCGCGAGGGCCTAGCCCCTGGCGCTCGCGAGCTTTCGGCGCGCGGCCGCGGCCGCGACTCGCTCCTGAAGTGGGCGGGGGGGTGGGGGGGGAGGTGCTCGTAGTGGCGCAGTCGACCCGCGTAAGAAGGGCGCGCGCCAAAGATGCGAGGTTCTTGAGATGGGCCGAGGGGGCAAGAGTGCAAGGGCAACTAACTAACCTTGAGAAACATGATCACCCTCACGACACGCGGCTCGACTGTTGTTGCAGCAGCAGCAGGAGCAACTGCTAGAAGGAAGGGGGGAAGAAGAAGGGCGGGGGAAGGAAGAGAGCAGAGGATCGCCCCAGGACCGATTCTCAAACAGCAAAAGTGGTTCGGGGCCTCTGGTTATTGTTTACATGTAGTAACGGATTCTTTCAAATCGTTTACAATCTCGCACGCGGCGGGGGATGAAACAAACTAAGGGACATGGTTCTCCAGATTCCAACGCCGCAGATCAACCTGACTGTTGCTTCTTGACGACCCTGAATCGTGCCAGGACGCCATTCCTTGGACTTTCAACACCGCGAACCATGGCACCTGTTGAGACGCAGTCCGAGCAGGACAAGGCTGCTTTCGAGGCCGAGAAGGCCAAGCCTTTGGCAGCGCACCCCGACCACAAGGAGCAAGGGGGGCAGGCCTACTCGAGCGCAGGGGACAAGTACATGATCACCCATCATCATCTCCGCAGTCGACGGGCTGGTTCGACCCGAACAGGGAGCCCAAGTCCGCCCAGAAGCGCGCCGTGCTCTTTGTCCCCTGCGCAAGGCGCTGCCGAATGAGCGACATGGGCCTCGAGGCGGGCGCCCGGCGGCGCGACGTCACCAACAGGCGGGGCGATGGCGAGACGGAGCGCTTCCGAGCAGGCGAGCCCGTGGGAGCATTGCTCAAGGGCTGGCGCAATGCTCTGGTCGAGTTCTCGGAGGAGCATCGCGCGAGGGTCTTCGGGCCCATCGACGCGCGGGGGCAGCCCAGGGCCTGGACGGACGAGCTCGTCGCTCCCTGGGCCATCGACTTCATCAAGCAGCAGCGCGGCCAGAGCCTCGTGTTCGCAGACTGCCTCTCGAGCGTGGCTCCCTGGGCCATCGAACTTCATCAAGCAGCAGCGCGGCCAGAGCCTCGTGTTCGCAGACTGCCTCTCGAGCGTGGCTCCATAATGTGATCCACGCGCCCGCGGCCCCCGACGTCGCGAGCTTCTTGCGGGGGCCGGGCGCCCGCGAGCACAGCCAGGTTAAGGAGGCCGAGACGCGCTGGGCGATGGGGCAGGACTGGATCCAGAAGGCCAAGGCCGAGCCCCAGAAGCAGTGCATGTCCCCGACCCAGTGGGGGCCCTACGAGCGCTTCCACTGCGTCTCCGAGGCCTAGAACACAAGGACGCGGTGCCACTCCAAGGGACGCAAGCGAACCATATGCTCGCGGTCCGGCCGACAGAGCAGGGCGAGCTCAAGGTCGACCTAGGTCGTCACGGGCATGGGGCCGTGGAGCCACTCCATCGAGCCCGGCCGCGGCATCGAGAGTCTGGCGAGGGGGCGCCTGGGGGGCACGCAGAGGTGGCCTGAGGGCGCGCCGCCCTTGCCTGGGTGGATCGTCCTCGACGGGAGCTGCTTCGCAACGACGACCTGCCCAGGAGCTGCGAGCAGGACGAGAACCCCCGCCTCCTTGAACTCCGAGAACTGGACCACGAGCTCACCCGCGAGCAGAGGGGCATGCGCAGAACGCCGGAAGAGCGGATCAAGGAGATCCAGTCCCCGCGCGCCTTCGAGAACCGGATCAGGCTCAAGCGAGCAGGTGGGCGCAAGAACAGGTGGGCGCCCAAGTTCGCGGGCCAGTTCCTCGGCAAGCGCGCTCAAGTGGCAGTGCGAGAATGCCAAGGCTGTCCGCGAGGCCTCGCTCGAGCACCTGAGCCGAGGCGTGGCCAACGCGAAGCTCGCAGGCAGGCCGCCGACGGCGACGACGAGCTCCTCCCAGAAGTTCAAGCAGAAGAAGCAAGCGGAGAGGAACTCCCAGCAGAAAGCGAACCCCAAGAAGAAAAGAGGCCTCGAGGCTTGCGAGGAGCCACCCTGGCACGGCAAGGTGGCGCGCGCCACCGAGGATGGCGCCCACGAGGGCGGGCGCGGCAGAGCGTAGGTCGTCTGGCGAGCCTTGGGCGCCGAGGGCGCGCGCCGCCTGCGCGTCCTCGAGGCGGAGACCGCGGCGATCTTCCAGATCGAGAGCAGCGAGGCTGAGGGGCTCACAGGCACTCGCGCGCCCCCGCCGGCTTCCGACTGAGGCGGCGGAAGCAAGCGGGCTAGCGGAAACGGCGGGAGCGATGGCGGAAGCGGCGGAAGTTGGCGGAAGCAGGCGGAAGCGACGCGAAGCGGAAGCAGGCGGAAGCTAACGAGTGCTTGCGAATCCCGAGCGCCACAGGTCACGATCGCCAAAGGTCACGATCGAGCAGGACTACAAGTTTCCCGAGCCGCGCAAGCTCGACTGGCGCCAGACCAGACTGGCTCGCCGCACTGAGCTCGCCAAGCAGTACGCGACCATGAACCGCGAACAGATCGTCATGGGCGACGACCTCGAGCTGGGCACAGCGCGCGCGCTGCTGGGCATGATCGAGGGGCGCGCGGGCGCCCCCGAGACCGCTCTGGCGGTCGAGGCCACGGCGGCCGTAGCCCGGGCTCGATGGGGACCAGGGCGAGGACGAACCCGCCACCCAGCAGCCCGAGGGGCGGGGGCGCTGGGCCGAGAGAGTCGACGAGGCCCAGCACGTCCTGATCTGCGTGTTTTTCGAGGCGCCCGCGCACTACGCCTACCTCAAAGTCGGCGGTTGCTACAACTGCCCGCGCCCCAGGGTGCCTTCAGTTGTTCGCTCCGTTTTGGGGCGGATCTTGGAGGCGCCCTGGGCAGGGGGCACTTGCAGCAACGCCCGCTAAGGTCCCGAGGATCGGGGGGGGGCGTCGCGGCGGAGCACAGCGACGCCCTCGAGCAGCCGCCCGAGCACGCCAAGCCAGCCAAAAATGGCCACGTGCGAACTCACACTGGCACACCGCCATTTCTGAAGGGGGGAGGTAAGGTTCACCTTGCTCGGGGGCTGCCGAACGAAGTGAACCCCGCCATCTTCGGAAAATGGTCGGCAGGGCTCACGCGCGGCCTCCTGGGGCCGCCACGGGGGGGCCCTCCGCAAGCTCGGCGCCATTGGCCCCGGCGAGACCTGCCCTGCACCGAGCAGCGCGATGTCCCAGGCCGGCGCCTGGCCCCGCGGCTTGCGGACGAGCCGCTGAAGCGCGCCCTGCGCGAGATCCGAGGCGAGGGCCGCAACGGCGCGACGCGCGGTGCGCACCCGATGCGCGAGCGCCCGTGAGCATCAGCACCGTGCGCGCTCGAGGCAACGAGTGGATCAACAAGCTCAAGGAGGCCGGCGACAACGAATTGGCCATGGCCAGGGCTAGTGCCAAGAACAAGCCCGAGCCCTGCAAGGGCCCCGCGGCGCCCGAGCCGAAGCGCGCCACCTCCGAGGAGGCAAGCGCTGCCGCCCAAGCGCGCACCATGTGCCTCCCGCGCAAGGACGGCCCCAACGGGTGCCGAGCCTGCATGGGCGAGCGGTTTGAAGCCCAGCGCAAGAGAGGTCTCTTGGCAACAACGGCCAAGGACCTCCCTTGCGCTGGCAAGTTGTAGCCAGGAGCCTCGGGATCCCTCGAGTCAGTCTCGCGCCATCTACAGGGTCGGTCTACGCGAGCGCCCAGGATCACCATCATCCTGACCATCGCCACCATCATCATATAAAGTATAACTGATATCGCCCTCCCCAGGCAAATCATTGATTACCCCCGCCTGACCCCGAGCTTTATACTCTGGGGTCATTCGTATTTCACGCGCGAGGTTACCATGTTTTACATGGTGATGATGTTGGCGGTGATGGTGATGCTTATACGTATGAGTCATGAGTTTGAGGATGGTTGTGGCGACGACGAATATGCTAATGATGACGATGGCGATAAAAAGTGATGATGGCAGTGACGACGGTGACGACGACGATGATTCGTATCATGATGTGGATGATGATGATGATGATGATGATGATGATGATACGGATGATAGTGTTGATGATGATGCTGACGACTATGATGCTGGTGATGTGAAAGAGGAGGATGCTCAAAATGGGGAGGCTGATCATGATGATGATGGTGATAATGGTTCTAATGTTGGCAACGGTAATGATGAAAATCGTAATTGTGATGATGATCAGTGTGTTGTTGTTGGTGATGATGGTGGGGATGGTGTTGGTGCTGATGACGATTGTGGTGATGGCGGTGGTGGTGATGATTGTGGTGATGATGATGTTGGTGCTGATGATGCTGTTGCTGATGGTGATGGTGATGGTGATGCTGATGATGCGGATGGCGATGACGAAGCGATGACGATGGCGACGAGGAGGCAGAGGGAAGGAGTGGGGGAGCGGCGGGGAAACGCGGAGCGCTGTCTCTTCGAAACGAGAACCCGACACCACATGATGGGTGTCTTGTGGTTGTGGTTGGGTTGTGGCTGGGTTTGTGGTTGTTTTCAGCCTCCGGCGGCCCGCGCCGGGCTTCGGGACCGTCCATTTTCCTGGTGGGCCTCCCCGTGGGGCCACGAGGGGTGCGCCGAAACGGGGCGGCCCGCCATGCGAGCCCTGCCACTTGGGCCGTTGGTGGAGCTCCGCATGGGTTCACGAGGCGTGTGAGGGGTGCGCCGAAACGGGGCGGGGCATGCGGGGCCTCCATGCGAACCTTACCACTTGGGCTTTCGTGGAGCTCCCTTTGGGGCCACGAACCGTGTGAGATGTGTGCCGAAGCTGATGGCGGAGATGATGATGATGATGATGATGATGATGATGATGATGATGATGATGATGATGATGATGATGATGATGATGATGATGATGCAGATGATGATGATGATGATGATGATGATGCTGATGCTGATGCTGATGATGATGGTTATGGTGATGATGATGATGATGATGATGATGGTGGTGGTTATGCTGATGATGATGAAGATGGTGATCACGATGATGATGATTGTGGTGGTGATCATGATGGTGATGCTGATGGTGATGCTGATGGTGATGTTGATGATGAATGGTGATGATGATGTTTATGAAGAGGAGGAGGAGGCGGAGGAGGAGGCTTAGGATGAGGATGATGATTCTGAAGATGTTGATGATGCTGATGATGACGATGGTGGTGATGATGATGATGCCGATATGGATGCTACCGTTGAAGCGCTTTCTGCTGGTGGTAACAGTAATGGTGTTGACCATGATGATGATTGTGATGATGATGATGATGATGATGATGATGATGATGATGATGATGATGATGATGATGAGTAGGATAAGGAGGAATATGACGATGATGCTGATGTTGATGTAGATGTAGATGTTGATGGTGGTGTTGATGATGATGCTGATCATGCTCATGATCATGATCGTGATTGCGATGATGATGCTGATGTCGATGGTGATGGTGAGGATAATGGTGATGATGGCGATGGTGTTGATGCTGCTCTCGAGGATGATGATGCTGATTCTTGTGATGCTGATGCTGCTGATACTGATGATGTTGATGATGTTGATGATGTTGGTGCTGCTGCTAGTGATGACGATGGTGGTGATGATGTTGTTCTGCATGCTGGTGATGATGCTGGTGATGATGGTGGTGGTGATGATGACCATGGTCATGATGATTGTGATGATGATGCCGATTACGATTTTGATGATTCAAGGTGATGGTTGTACTGATGACGATGATGATGATGATGCTGGTGATGAAGGTATTGATGAGATGATACTGCTGATGCTGATGCTGCTGATGATGATGATGATGATTCTGGTGGTGATGATGAAACTGATGGCGACGACGATGAAGATGATGGTGATAAGGGGAGGAGGGGGAGGAGGAGAAGAGGAGATGATAGGATTGTTGTGCACTGTCTCTCGAACACGAGGACCCAACACCACAGGACGGATGGGACTATAACGATTCAGAACAAAACAGATGCCCTAGAGAGGTGGTCCGAACCTCCGAGGCCCCCGCATCGAAGACAATGGAGCGGCTAGATGATTGTGAACGCAGTGGAAGAAAACATGACGTCGGGGGTCAGTCATTGCTCCACACACACACACACTGTACGCGATACCCTCCCTCCATCCCTTTCTCCCCTCCTCACCATCCATCCATCCGTGCATTTCTCCTTCCTCGTCCTCCTCTTTCTCACTCCACACCTCGGCCTACCTCGTCTCGTTTCGTCTAGTACGTCCTTATAGGGGCACGCCCCCGCGCACACCTCCCTTCCCCTCCTCCTACTCCTCCTCCTCCTCCTCCTCCTCCTCCTCCTCCTCCTCCTCCTCCTCCTTCTATTCCTCAGTCGCACCCACGACATATCAGGGGGGCGATGCCAAGGAAGAGGACGTCAATGCCCTGCAGAAATATAGAGAACATTCGGACAGGAATCCTCGCCTGCCTTCGCCCCGGGTGGAGAGCAGGTACTGTTGACGCGCGATTGTCCCCGTGTACGGGAGTGGCTTGGGTAGGCAGTGCATAGCGCACTGCGTTATAACAGAATTGATCGATGCCGTTTCACTCGTGTGTTGCCTTATTGCGTAGCAGTGATGTAGTTGTAAGCTCTGTGCTATGTGACTCTTGGCCGATGGTCATGATCGAATTTCAACTGCAGTGCGACTCCTGTTGCGCAGGCCACTGGACGCCCTGAGGAGGCAGGGGCGAAGGTGAATCAGGACGGGGAGGCAGCGGAGGACACCAGACTCTGGTGTCATACTCCAGCCCGCGTCCTTGTCCTACCAAAGAGGGGATGTTATATCCCGCAGCCATTCTCTCGCCTGCACACACACACACACACACGCACACACGAACACGCACACGTACACGCACGCACACGCACACACACACACACACACGCACACACACGCACACACACAATCACACACACACACACGCATACACGCACACACACACACATACACGCACGCACGCACGCACGCACGCACGCACGCACGCACACACACACACACACGCGACCGAGTCTGGCAGGCACCACGTCAGCTCACGGAGAGGGCCCAGGCCGCGCGCACGTTTGGCCTCGGTCGCCGGGGGGGGGGCAGTTTCAGGGTTTGATGGGCTTGTTTTCCACCACCACCACCATAAGTTGGAGGGGGGAGGGGGTCCTCCTCCACCTCCACTTCCTCCTCCACCTGCTGCTTATTATCCTCTTCGTCCTCCTCCTCGTCCTCCACCTCCGAGGTGGGAAGGAGGTGGAGGACGAGGAGGAGGAGGAGGACGACGAAGAGGATGAGGAGGAGGAGGTGGAGGAGGAGGAGGAAGAGGAGGAGGATGAGGAGGAGGACCTCCTCCCTCTCCTACTTATGGTGGTGGTGGTGGATAACAGGCCCATCAAGGCTGGGCCCTGACCAAGGGCGCGCGATCTCGGATCGCCACCAGTGTGGCGGTACCGCTGAGAGTTGCATTCAGGGGCAACGACAGGGGGGGGATAGGCATAGGGGGGGGTGCATCGACCCCTCATCGCCTAGTGATCGCCGATCGTGGCCCGATAGCCCCACCCCGCCCAGGAAGGTGCGGATTCACGATCGGGAGCCTATCGCCGATCTATCGGCGATGCATCGCTGGTTCCAGGTCGACGCATCCCCCCCTACGCCTGTCCCCCCCCATTATCGTCGCGCCTCATGCTGAGCGACGAAGCACAAAACCGGGTCGACGGCGCGGACATCGGCGCGTGAGTTGGCCGCGTGAGGCCGCGCGCGAGCGCCCTCGTCTCCAGTGTGGCGCGCCCACGATGGCGGCCCGCGTGCCACTACGTAAGGTACTCCAGAGTTCGTAATAAAGGGAGGGGGGTCTCATTTCGGGGGGGGGGGTCCTCCAGGCTATCTTGGAGGGCCTGTGGGGTCTGGGGACGATGTTTTGGAGGGTTCTCCCACGGGAGAGGTCTGAAATGGCTTGTCTTGGAGGGTCCAGACCCCCTCCCTTTTATTGCGAAATCTGGAGTATCTACAGACGAGGTTGAATGGTAAGTAGGTCGACCCTGCCAAATCAAGGGTACCCTCGTGTCCTGCGTTTCGCGACCCATGCCTGCTAGATTTTCTATGGCAGCGCTGCCCTCGAAGGGTCTGGCGTCATCTCGCGTGTCCTCACTAATGAAGCTCGACTGCATGCCATCTCGCGTAAGACCCGTTTCTTTCTTCTTCGTCGCTCACAGATGTTTTTGTTTGTTTGGTTGAGGCCTCGGGAAATAAACAATGCACAAACATAACACCTCGGAGGTACGCGGGGATATCTTGGATCGGCGCTGGACCCCCCTGCCTGGCGCGCGAAGCGCCCCAGGTGTGGCGCTGGTGGCGCCGCCAGGGGTCTCCATCGCCGATCCGAGAAATCCGCGCGGACCTCCGAGTCTTTATGATTATGTCATTGTTTATTCCCCCAAGTTTGCACCGGCGCGTCGGTCTCCGCAGCGAGCGGAGCTGCCTCGCCACGTTCCAGTTCCGGCGGTGCCCCGAGAGGAGATAAAAAAGTGTGGTTGTGTCGCCATTCCGCCACGCGCAGAGGGGGTGGGGGGAGGGTGGAGGGCTTCTTAGAAGCGCCCCTGCTTCTTAGAGGGCGCGGGCCATCTCTGTAGAACTAAGGCCGGCGCCTTCTAAGAAGCAACCTCCTTCTAAGAAGCCCTTCCCCGTACCCCGTTGTGCGCGCCGCCAAGCCACGGTGCCGGGCGCGCTGCCCCTGGGGCGAGGTGGTTCAAGACAGCACTGCCGGAGCTGTTGCCCCCGGGGTCGGAGCACTGGTCTCAGTGGTACGTCGGGCTTGTCCCACTAAAGGAGGAAAATTCAAAACATCGTTTTTATAATGTCCACTGGGGACGATTTTTGAGTTTCTGTTGAGCATGTGTTGTACATGTTTGACTATTGTTTCATTGTTCGTCCAAAATCCGTCTGTAGGAGGACACGCCCAACCTAATCCTGGTGGTGGGCCAATGTTCCACCGCCACTGCCATAGGTAGGACGGGGGAGGTCCTCCTCCTCCTCCGCCTCCTCCGCCTCCTCCTCCTCCGCCTCCTCCTCCTCCACCTCCTCCTCCACCTCCTCCGCCTCCTCCTCCTCCTCCTCCTCCGCCTCCTCCTCCGCCTCCTCCTCCTCCTCCTCCTCCCAAGTCGGCCCATCATCCAGTTCTCGAGAAGGGAGGGATGCATCGGGGCTTCCGGGCGTCGCCGGCTCTCTGGAGGCCTCCCCCTTTGGATGCCTCCAGAGCGTGAGTGGGGCCCGGCAGGAGGGAGCGGGGGCCCAGCGGAAGCGCGGCCTGCACCTCGGTGCCTTCCCGAGGCCGGGCCTCTCATCCTGAGCAGTTGTGCTGATCTGGACGCCCGAGATGGGCACGGAAAGAATGGGTACGATGCCCAACAGCGGATCTTGTTCATTCTGAACAAGATCCGCTGTCCACGCCGCCGCGGCTTGTGTCCATTCGAGACAGGAGGCCGCCCGCCCAACAGCGGCCGCTGTTGGTTTGGGACAACATTGGTTGTTGGGCATAGTGCCCATTCTTTCCGTACCCATTTCGGGCGTCCAAATGATAGCCCCAGGGGCCGCGCATGCAGTGAAAAGCGCAAGTCGGACGTCTGGTGGAGGAGGACAGGAGGCTGTTTTGCGCTGCTGGGGTGTCCCGCCATTGGGGGGGACGTGGAGGGATGCAGAAAAGGCGCCCCGTCAGGGCCCAAGAGTTATGATGTTCAAACCGGCTTTAGCCTTGATCACCAGACAGACTTTCGAGCTTCGAACAAATGCCGAAGCTCGAGGGCTCGAAATTATTTCTGGGATGTGGTCTTCAAGTACGATGGGAGCAACATAACTTTGGAGCCCGCCGGAATGAAGGGTCTTGATGCCATCGAAGGGTTTTTAGAACCTCTTTCGAACCTCCTTGTGCTGCATGTTGTCAGCGACGTTTCTTTAGAACCCCCTCTCCAACAATCAGGAAGTAGCGAAATCAGTTCTGGGATGTGGTCCGTAAGTACGATGGGAGCAACATAGCCCAAAAGAGGGGAGCACGCAAGGCCCGAGGGGGGAGCCCGTGAGGCCCCCTCGTCGTCGCCCGCCCCCCCCCCTAACTAAGCGGCGCCCCAGCTGCAGGCTTTAGCGAGGAGGTCCACGAGGCCTGCCCAAACTGGAGGCCGGAGGCATTCGTATCGAATTGTCAGAAGTGAAGTGACATTTTCTCGGGTTTGTTAAAGACGGACTGCTGCGAAAGCCTCCACCTGTACGCCAGCACAGAGAAGTAGCGCAGCAGCGCAGCACACCACACGCCACCATACGGTCAACCATGATAGCAGGGATGGGGCAACCTTCCAAGGCTATCCTTGCATCCTTGCCCCTTCGGTATTCGGCATCCTTCGGCATTCTTCTGCGCCCTGCACGGCAAACGTCAACATGGCGTTCCGAGGCCCCTGCATCCTTACCGCGCATCCTCGCTATCTGGTCGGTGGTGGACGGACCTCCCACCCTGACACGTCGATTCAGGAATGGGCCGTCTTCGGTTCGCGAGAGGGCGTCGCGGCCGTCCTTTTCGCGGGTCCAGGTCCGTCGGTTTCGGTCCCAGGCCGTTTTCAGTAAAGGGAGGTTTACTCAAGGGAGGAGGAGGAGGAGGAGGAGGAGGAGGAGGAGGAGGAGGAGGCGGAGGCGGAGGCGGAGGCGGAGGCGGAGGCGGAGGCGGTCGAGGGCAGCACAGCAGCGCAGCACACCACGCCGCCACGCCAACGCCGCCAGGGGCGCCCAGGGGCTCGGCCCCCTCCCCGCGGACCTTGCCGCGGAGGGCTGCCGGGAGAGGCAGCTGGCCGGCGCTTCTGGCGGGAGCGCAGAAGCCGCCGCGAGCCGGCCTCCACAGCATCCCCTACGATTAAGTCGGGCTTGTTCCTCTACATGAGGAATATTCAAACATAGTGCAAAAATAGTCCAGGGATTAATGTTTTGATTATCGGTGTAACAATATTTGGTTATTTCTTGAATCTTTTTTCCCGCCAGAATCCCCCTGTAGGGGGACAGGCCCGACTTAACCCTAGGGTGAGGTCGCACTGGGGCGGGCGTGGCACACCCTCGAGCCGCGCCTGCTGGGAGCGGGCTCCTCCTCCACTCGGCCAACGAGGGGGGGGGGGGGGGGCTGGCCTGGCGCGGAAAGCCTGCGGACATCCCCCCTCCCTTGGCCCAGCGAGGAGCACGCCGCCGCGAGGCCACGCAAGCGGCGGGCAAGCCTCGAAGAAGAAGAAGAGGAAAAACAAACGCCGTAAGCAGAAGCTTGTGGCGCTCCGCGCGGATTTCGTGGACCCGAGCTGGGGCCCTCTGTCGGCGCCTCCGGCGCCGCCCCCGGTCCGCGCGCCGGGGAGGGGGTTCCAGCGCGGATCCAAGAAGTCCGCGCGGAGCGCCCAAAGGTTTATGTGTATGATATTTTTTCTTCTGAATGCCGATGGCAGAGTCAGGAGCAGAGGCCGACGCATCATTGATAAGAATACCCTGCCGCCCCAGGGGCAACAGGCTGAGCGGGGGGGTGGATGCAAGACACGGCGTCTGTGGGCGAGAATTGTCTCCGCGCCCCTCCCCTTGCCCCCTCGCAGAGTCCTGGCGTCAGCGGCGACGGTCTCGACGGCGGCGGCGAAGTCCACGGCGACGGCGACAGGCACAGCGGCGGCGACGACGACGGCGACGGCGACCGCAACCGCGACCGCGACGACGACGATGACGACGACAACGACGACGACGATGATTCTGACGATCACGGCGGCGAACGCGGCGACGACGGCGGCGCCGACGGCGGCGAAGACGGCGACGACGACGACGACAATTCCGGCGACGTCGGCGACGACGACGACGACGACGACGACAGTCGCGGCGGCGCGACGACGACGACGACGACGACGACGACGACGACGACGACGGTGGCGAAGACGGTGACGACCACGACGACGACGATGAAGACGACGACGACAACTATGACGATCGCCGCGGCGGCGGCGGCGTCCACTGCGGCGAAGATGGCGACGACGACGACGACAACCCTGACGTCGGCGTCGACGACGACGACGGTGGTGGCGGCGATGACGACGACGGCGGTGTCGACAACGACGACGACGACGACGACGATCACGGCGACCGCGGCTGTGTCGACGGCGGCGACGATGACGAGGACGATCACGGCGGTGAAGGCGGCGACGGCGGCGGTGTCGATGGCGGCGAAAATGGCGACGACGACGATGACGACGATGGTGGCCGTGGCGACGGCGGCTGCGGCGGCGGCGTCCAGGCGCCGCGCCCGCTCGCGGCCCAGCCCGCGCTCGATGCCCGCCCTGCCCGCGGCAGCGTGGCCGTGCCGGCGCCGGGCGCAGGCGCGGAGTGCCCCCGCCATGGGGCTGTTCGGCGTCGCGTCGGCTTTCGCTTGGCATCGCTCGGACGTGTGCAATTTTTCCTTCGGCGAGGACCATCGAGGAGCATCCTTGATCATTTGGCGAAAAAAACCACGCACGAAACCGAACAAAAACACAGGGAATGGACTTCCGAGCGATGGCGAGTGGGGCTGTTCGGCGTCGCGTCGACTTGCGAGGGGCGAAAGTGCAACGGGACATCTTGTACGACAGACGCGGCACATGTTTCATGATGCTCCAACCTGCTTTAGCCTTGACTACCAGAAAGAATGTCGAGCGCCAGAAAAAATGCCGAAGCTCAAGGGTTTTCACGTGTCGGCTCCTGGGGAACACTCGCCCGACACTGTTTCGACACTCTTTTGACACTTTTCCGGGTGCTCGAAATTATTTCTGGGATGCGGTCTTTAAGTATAGGATGGGGACAGCATAACACATGATTGTTATTGTATGTTTGATTATGCTTGTCTTGAATGGAAGTTCGCTGACTGCTTTGGGCTACGTTCGGCCTGCCGGGGCCCTCGCCATGCCCCGGACCGTCAAGCACAGCTCGGCGCATCCCAAGAGCAGCCCGGGCGTTGCTTCTCCTCGATTTGGGGTCCGTCAGGAAGCCCCAGGCGGATACCTACCCCTTGGGAAGGGTGGCGCCTCGGGGGCCGCGCGTTGAAGAAGTCGAATCTTCGGATATCCGGGAGGGATCGGGGGGGGGATCGAAGGTGTGGAGGGGGAAGGGACCTCCGCCCGCCCTCCCGCTTTCCTCCCCGGCCACTCCCTCCCAGACTTAAGTCGGGCCTGTCCCTCTTCAGGATGATTATACAACAATAATAATAATACTAAAAATAATAATAAACATAGAAAAAGGGGTATGAAGATCATATGTTTAGATTTGTTAATTGAATATTTTGGGGGGCTATTCGATTTGTCGCCCAAAATCCGCATGTAGGGGGAACGACCCGATCAAATCCCAGAGCCTTCCTCCCGCCTTCTTGCCCGGCTGCCCTAGCAAGCCAGTGCCGAGCCCCGGAGGCGGGCCCCACACTACCAGAAAATCACGTTATCACATTGCCACACTTCGTCCTCCTCCTCCACCTCCTCCTCGCCGTCCTCCGCCTCCTCCTCCTCCTTTTCCTCGGGGATCGGAGCTCGATCCTGGCAGTCAAGACGCTGAAATAAGGAACAGTTTGGGTTCGGAATGGGCTCGATGTCTGCAGGACGGAACAATGTTCGAGGACCGTTTTGGGGCGATATGGTTTTGGGCTGCGCTCCTGGCACTCCCTTGGGGAGGTCCGGGAGCAGAGGGGGGGAGGGAGGGGGAGGGAGGAGCATGCGGAGGACGAAATTGAGGGAGTGGGGGAGGAGAAGGGGGGGGAGGAGGAGGAGGAGGGGGAGGGCCAGGAGGGGGAGGGGGGGGGGAGGGGGAGGAGGGGGAGGGAGGGGGAGAGGAGGAGGAGGAGAGGAGGAGGAGGAGGAGGAGGAGGAGGAGGAGGAGGAGGAGGATGAGGGAGAGGAGGAGGGCCAGGTCTACCTCCTCCTTCCTTTCCCTGCATCCGCCCCCCAGAATGAGACGTGGTGGGGGCCGGGGACCCGCGTCGCGGTGGCGCGGCACTCCCTGCGCTGCTGGAAGGCGCCGCAGCTCTACGAGCCAGGCAGGCGGGCGCTAGTCAGCCCTGTGCCTCTCCTCCTCCTCCTCTTCCTCCTCCTCCTTCTCCTCCTCCTTCTCTTCCTTCTCCTCCTCGTCCTCCTCCTCCTCCTCCTCCTCCTCCTCATCCTCCTCCCCGTGCGAAGAACGCTCCGCCGCGGCTCCGCGGAGGAGAAAGGGGACTGTCAGCAGGTTCCCCCAAGGGATCGGCGCAGCCTGCAGGCATCTGGCGCCCTCGCTTCTTGTTGTCTGTCTGTTTTGCTGCGCTGGGCGGTGGTGGAGGTCAGGACTGACATTCAGTCGGGCGTGTCCCTCCACAGGAGGAATGTTCCGAAATAGTAAAACATAGTCGGGGGACGATTGTGTTAGCATATTCTGATCGGTGTGGGTGTAGTTTGCGATGGTTATTTATATTTGTCGTCCAAGATCCCCTTGTAGGAGGACAGGCCCGACTTAAAACTGACACGAGAGGAGGCGGGCCGCCCACCATCCCACCGCGATTCCGTGCTCCTCCTCGTCTTCCTCATCATCCTCCTCCTCCCCCTCCTCCTCTTAGCCCCCCCGGCCCGAGTCGGTGATTCTGGGGCGGCAGCGCAGAAGGATGCGCATCCCTACCGGGCACCCCGCATGGCGCGCCCTCCTCCCGCGGCGGATATGGCGGCTCCTGGAGCCCGGAGCGCGAGCACGGACGAGAGACTTCGTGATATTTCGGCAGACGTTCGCAATGCAGACCTGATATGTCTGCGCGGCACAGGAGAGCGGAGGGCCGACGCAGATATCACCCGGACGGTGCTGCCCTACCACACGGCGTTGCGCTCCGGATGGGGCCCCGGCCCCCGCACGAACAAGAGCTTGTGATTGCACCTGTTTCTACTGCGACGCCGT
Organism: Prorocentrum cordatum; assembly: GCA_963575745.1. NCBI lineage: Eukaryota > Dinophyceae > Prorocentrales > Prorocentraceae > Prorocentrum > Prorocentrum cordatum. The sequence goes on from CAUYUJ010021278.1 coordinate 140,810, forward strand.
ATCCCTCGTGCCTCACAGGAGGTGGATACCCTCACATGAGGACGAGTCGCCACGATACGTTTTCGAAGCGGGAGGTTCGACATTTTCGTCCCCATGGCATACTCCCCCCCGCGACCCTCGAACAGGCGGCAGGCGAAGGAGTCGGCGTCCGCTGGCACGTTGCATCTCGAGTACAAAGCCACCGTCGATGACGTCTGCGGCTGGATTGAGAGGGCGATGACCTGGGCTCGAGGACGATCAGCTGCTTTCTTCGGATTCGACATGGACAACGGTCTGGGCCTCAAGCGTCGCGGGAAGCAGGCGTGCGAGGAGGTCGTCTCGGATGAGTTCGCCCCCTTTCGGGCGCCAGGAGCAAGTCTATGCCGCGGACAAGATGCTCGACATCCTCGAGCGTTTCGCGATGCGTGTCGTCACCATCAAACACGACATAGGTCCCATTCCACGGCGCGAAGAGCGCCTGTCACATCGACCACGTAGCTGTCTTTTCATCATGGCAGTCGAGATTCCCTCCTCCCCAGAAGCCTGGCTTTTTTGGGGTTCTGTTGATAGCGTGGGCGCCTGGAGGCCGCGCTATTACTTTCCTGGTGCAGGTGTGTCATCCCGAGCCTTGAGTCGGGCATATCCCTCTGCAGGAGGAAGATTCAGAAATAGTCAAGAAGAAGACTTGGGAAGTTTTGTTGAGTATTGTTGAACATGATTCGAGGATTTGTGTGGTAGATTGCCCGCCACCCAGACGAGCATCCCGTGCGGCGCGCGGTCGTCCAGCCATCCTATTCGATCCTGCGTGCGCCGGGTGGCAGACGACCCCGGGGAAGGCCGAGACAGTCTTGGTCAAATAACTTGTATAAGCATGCGAAGAGAATCTGTGACAGCAGCGCGAGTGACGTTCAACATCTCGTGGCAATCCCAGCAGAAGACTGGAAAGCCG
>CAUYUJ010021279.1:0-62500 GCA_963575745.1 Prorocentrum cordatum
TCCTCCTCCTCCTCCTCCTCCTCCTCCTTCTCTCTCCTTCTCCTCCTCGTCCTCCTCCTCATCTTCCTCCTCCTCCTCCTAACCATCACGAACCAAAAACGAATAAAACCAAAATGCCTTCCCGAATACAACCAGAACGACGTCCTTATGAAAACCCACTCTCAAGTGGACCAGAGGGCCACGATCCTCGTGAGGGGTGTTCCGGCATTGGGCGTCGGTGGGCCGTCGGCAGCGCTCCACATTGGGCCAGGGCCACGATCCATGTGAGAGGTGTTCCGAACTTCAGCGTCGGGCGGCGATCCAAATGTGGCGAGGTCTACGATCCGTGTGAGGGGTGCGCCGATATTGCTCATCGGTGGGCCGTCGGCAGCGCTCCCAGGTGGGCCATGACACGATCCTCGTGAGCGGCGTGCCGGAATTGGACGTCGGTGGGCCTTCGGCAGCGCTCCCACTTGGACCAGGGCCACGATCCTAGTGAAGTGCGCGCCGGAATCGCGCGTCGGAGGGCCAGGCCCACGATCTTCGAGAGGGTTGTGCCGAAATGAAGCGGCTGGCAGTGGCGGGCGGTTGCTCCAAATCCGACGTCGACACGAAGGACAGGTGTAAAACTGTCCGTTTTTTGTTCACTTTCTTATACGAATCCAATATACAGCCTCTACAGCGAATAATGCACGAAGGTAGGCGTTGGCGCGAAAGACACGAAGGCCAGGTTTGAAACTACGGTTTTCGTAATTCCCCTGGTAGGAGTTCTATTAGGCCTGATACAAAAGAAGAGTACACGAAGGTGAGGTTTGTAGCGACACGAAGACCAGGTGCACCCCTACTACTACTACTACTACTACTACTACTACTACTACTTCTACTACTACACAAGTATACTCCTGATACTACTACCACTACTACTACTACTACTACTACTACTACTACTACTACTACTACTACGACCACTACTACTAATAGTACTACTACTACTACTACTACTACTACTACTACTACTACTACCCTACTACTATTACTACTACTACTACTACTACTACTACTACTACTACTACTACTACTACTACTACTACTACTACTACTACTACTACTACTACTACTACTACTACGGGGGCAGACCGGGCCCTGGGTGCGAGCCGCCGCCGCGGCCGCCGCCGCGGTCGCGGCGACGGCGGCGGCTTGGGGCATCAGTCGACCTTTTGGGGGCATCTTGGGGCCTCTTGGTGGCTTCCTGGGGGCCGCCTCTTGGGGCCTCTTGGGGCTCTCTTGGGGCGTCTTGGGCGCCTCTTGGGTCGTCTTGGGGCTCTCTTGGGCCGTCTTGGGCGTCTCTTGGGTCGTCTTGGGGCTCTCTTGGGCCGTCTTGGGGCCCTCTTGGAAGCTTCTCGGGGCCGCCAAACACCGCCTGGGCGAGGAGGGGCAAGGGGAAGGAGGATGCGGTGTTGTTTGCGTTCAGATGTTTGGTTACATTTTGTGGGCGCCGTCTGTGGGCCCAGGGGCCGCTGAAAAAAACGGTCGGGCCCCCGGGGCCGCCAAACGCCGCCTGGGCGAGGAGGGCGAAGGGGAAGGATGATGCGGGGTTGTCATATAAGAAACGTATAGGAAACATAGAAGAAACGTATGCAAACAAACACATTGGATACGTATAGGCGTCATTTAAGAAACGTATAGGAAACGTATACAAAACGTATAGGAAACATATAAGAAACGCATAGGACACATATAAGAAACGTATAGGAAACGTGTACACAACGTATAGGAAACATAAAGGAAACGCATGGGAAACATTAAGGAAGCGTATGCAAAACGTATGGGACACAGATGGGAAACATATAGGAAACGTATACAAAAAGATAGGACACGTATACAAAACATATAGGACCCGAGTGTGCATGTATGTATATATATATATATATATATATATATATATATATATATATATATATATATATATGTATATATATGTATGTATAGATATAAAATGGGACACGTCTACACAACGTATAGGACACGTATAAGAAACATACAGGACACGCTTACACAACATATAGAAAACGCATCCAACACATATAGGAAGCGTACGCAAAACATATAGGAAACGTGTACGAAACAGATAGGAAACGTATACAACACACGTAAGAAACGTATTTGACACATACAAGGAGTGTACAGGATATATATATATATATATAAGAAACCTATAAAGACACGTATTAGAAACGTACAAGAAACGTATGGGACATATATAGGAAACTTATAGGACACATATAGGAAACTGATAGGAATCGTATAAGAAACGTATAGGAAACACATACGACACGTATAGGACACGTATAAGAAACGTGAGAGAAACATAGCAGAAACGTATCGGACACGTATAAGACACGTATGGGAAACATCAAAGAAACGTAAAGGAAACATATAACAAAAACACGTAATGGAAACAAATAAGAAGCACATCGGAAACATAAAAGAAGGGTATATGAAACACTTACGACATGTATAGGACACATAGAAGACACGTATAGGACACGTATAGGAAACACTCCAGAAACGTATGGGAAATATATAAGAAGCGTATAGGAACACAAATAAAAAACGCATAGGAAACACATAGGACACATATAGGAAACACATAGGACACATATAGGAAACGTATAGGAAACACATAAGAAACGTATAAAACACGCGGGAAACATATAGGAAACACAAGGGAAACATATAGGAAACATTTAGGACACGCATCGGAACCATATAGGAAACATATAGGACACGTATAGGAAACATAAAGGAAGCATATAGGAAACATATAGGAAACATCAAGGAAACATATAGGAAACCTATAGGAAACATGTGGGAAGCATATATGAAGCATATAAGAAACGTAGAGGAACATTTATGAAACGTATAGGAAGCACATAAGAAACGTATAGGAAACATATAAGACACATATAGAAAACATATGAGGAACGTATAAGAAACACATAAGAAACGTATAGGAAACACATAAGACACGTATAGGAAACACAAAGGAAACATTTAGGACATGTAGGAAACATATAGGAAACATTTCGGAAACGTATATGGAAATGTAGGACACATATAGGAAACATATGGGAAACGTATAGGAAACATATAGGAAACATAAAAGAAGCACATAGGAAACGTATGGGATACATACAGGAAGCATATCGGAAACGTGTAAGAACCATATAGGAAAACATATAGAAAACATGTAGGAAACATATGAGAAGCGTATACAAAACGTATGGGACACATATGGGAAACGTATACAAAACGTGTAGGAAGCATACAGGAAACGTATACAAAGCGTATAGGACACATATAGGACACATATACAAAACGTATAGGACACATATAGGAAACAAATAGGACACGTATACAAGACGTATAGGAAACATATGGAAAACGTATACAAAACGTATAGGAAATAAACAGGGAACGTATTAAAAAAGTATCGGTGACAAAAAGGGAAACACATAGGGCACGTATGCAAAGCGTATGGGAAACATATAGGGAACGTATAAGACAGCATAGGAAACAAATAGGGAATATATAGGGCACGTATACAAAACGTATAGGAAACGTATACAACACGTATAGGAAACACATAGGACACGTATAGAAAAAGTATCAGAAATATATAGGAAACGTATACAAAACGTATAGGCAGCGCATACGAAACACACCGCACACCGCACACTGCACACCGCACGCGCACCAACACACTGACGGTGCGGAAACCCAACGGAGTGCTGTAGGGAGGGGCCGGGGGAGCGGCTCGCACCCAGAAGCCGGTCACCCCTACTACTACTACTACTACTACTACTACTACTACTACTACTACTACTACTACTACTACTACTACTACTACTACTACTACTACTACTACTACTACTACTACTACTACTACTACTACTACTACTACTACTACTACACTAACACTAACACGAACACTAACACTAACACTAACACTAACACTAACACTAACACTAACACTAACACTACTGCTAACACTACTCTACTACTACTACTACTACTACTACCACTACTACTACTACTACTACTACTGCTACTACTACTACTACTACTACGACGACGACGACGACGACTACTACTACTACTACTACTACTACTACTCCTACTCCTACTCCTACTCCTACTCCTACTCCTACTACTACGACTACTGCTACCTACGGTACTACTGCTACTACTACTGCTGTTACTGCTGCTACTGCTACTACTGCTACTACTACAAGTACTACAACAATTACTATTACTACTACTACGACGACTACTACTACTACTACTACTACTACTACTACTACTACTACTACTACTACTAGTACTACTACTACTACTACGACTACCAACACTACTACCACTACTACTACTACTACTACTACTACTACTACTACTACTACTACTACTACTACTACTACTACTATTACTACTACTACTACTACGACTACTACGATTACTACTACTACTACTACTACTACTACTACTACTACTACTACTACTACTACTACTACTACTACTACTACTACTACTACTACTGCCACTACTACGACTACGACTACGACTACGACTACGACTACGACGACGACGACGACGACGACTACTACTACTACTACAACTACTGCTGTACCTACTCCTACTTCTTGTTCTGCTAATGCTGTTACTGCTACTACAATGACAACTACTTCTACGACTACTGCTGCCACTACCACTGCAGCAGCAGGAAAGAGCCCACCAGTCAAACGCTCCACTCGCGAAGCGTTGCACGGACGGGAGGGAGCGTGAAGAGATGAGGGTGGGAGGAGGGATAAGGCAAGGTGAGCTCTTGCACATCACGGGACACCCGATGGAGGAACGCGCTCGACCTGATGCGCCCAAGACGCCGACAGGGCGTCTTCAGTTCGGAGAACATCCGCCGCCTTGCAAAACAATGGTTCGAATTCGCGTCGGAATGGGAAGGAGGTAGCTACGATTACTAGCCACAAACGCAGGAATACCATGGTTCTCATGGACAGCTCACGTTGCCAGCGTGCTGGCTGGCAAACGCGCCATTCCGCGACGGCGAAAAAGTCAGCCGTATCAGGAGCTCCAGTCGGTGCAGTCAGTACTCAACAGCAATACGTGAGAACAGTTCTGCATCTGTCTCTGCTCGCCTTGTCTGGCAATACAGAGCCTGGAGTCCGCCCCGTCGGACTCCTAGTCTATCGCGAAGCCTCTGCTCAGCGCGCTCTGCTCGGCAAATATCCACGAGGTCTGCGCGACTGGCACCCTGTCTACATCGAGGATATCGCTCGCGGGCCGCCGCGGGGACGGGTCGCCCGAGATCAACCGCTGTGCGGCGGGCCGCCACTGCAGCGCGTCGTCGTAGAGGTCCAGGCCCCTGGGGCCTGTAGCCCTGATGAGCTCCCCGATCGGCATCGTGGAGAGCTCACTCTCGCTGAGCAGGTGGCTCTTGTTGCGCCAGACCTCCACTTCGTTGCGGTGCACCATGGCCAACAGCTCGAGGGAATGCGTGGCCTGGTCGCTGACCCTGAGGTCCGCGGCGCCATGACCGGCGGCCGCCATCCACGCATGTTCCATGTCCTTGGTGAAGTGGTAGACCAAGTCGGGTGGCGTGTTTGCCATCATGTAGCGGGTAAACTCGTAAACCGACACCGTGCCAGAATTGTCCGCGTCCATGCAACTGAACATCGCATTCACGTGTTCGGCCGGCAAGTGCAGGTAGCCGAATTTCTTCTGAACCGTGTCTACGAACACCTCTCGAGTGACTTCGCCTTTGCCCAACTGTAGTGCCTTAGCGGCCTTCTTCGCGTCAAGGTGGCTTGCCAGACTTGGCAGGAGAGCCTGCAACATTGCTTTGCTGCTCCACGAGCCGCTTGAGCCGTTCTTCGTCAGCAACGGCATGGGGCTGTCAACAATTGGCGACGACCGCGATGTCTGTGAAAAATCTGCAGAACGTGGGGGTGACGACGAAGAAGAAGAAGAACGGCTTCCAAGCGTGTCTCGACGATTCAACACCAATTTTTTGTGCACTTCCGGATGCAGTTCAGACTGATCGCGGTAAGACTTGGGGCCGTCCATGGCGAGCGCGGCGCGCGTCAGCTTCAGCAGGCTCAGCCGGAAGCGGCTGCTTTGCAGCACGTGCGTCTCCAGCAGGCCCGACTCTGCATCTTTGAGGAGTTGCAGGACGGTGGCGTTGTGGTCCCAGGCTCTGAAGCCCCCGCCCATGATCATACGCTGCCGCCTCCTCCTGTGGAGGCTTACCTGCCTCCCGAAGAAGACGTGTATCATAGTGGTCGTGGCCTGGCGCAGCGTGTTCATATCGTGATCTCCGATTGTTTGGAGCCTGGCAACGAGGTCCTTATCCTCGAGCATCAGCATGGCAGCAGACACGTCCCGCAAATTCCACACGGTCTGTGCCAAACGCCCCTGGGTCATGTCGGACGCGCAGCACGCTGTCCATAACCACCACATAAAGTTGCAACTGGCGAATACAAAGGCCCAACCAAAACAAATGATGATGACCCAAGAGTACACTATCCCCGCCTCGCTCATGTCCTGTTCGTCCGCCGTAGAATTGTCCACCCATGCGGTGGCCATTATCAGACCCACGACCAGAGACAGCTTGAAGGTTAGATCTACCCAATTGTTGTCGTCGAATTTGAACGGCCAGACGCGGAACTGCAGAATCGAAACGAAAATCAGCTTCAGGAGGAGAAAGTAAACCTGTGAGGATACATCCTTTGCGGGAAAGACTACCTGCGTCAAATTAATCAGGATGCCGTACGTGAGCTGCACAATGATCCACCAAAAACGGTCTGGCCTTACAGAGCCGAAACAGAACCGGTACCTCGCCCCGAAGCCTGGGACCGTCATGGACCTACGCGGCGCTGTCCAGACAATCCAGCACACGTAACTAAAGATCGTTACGCCGAAAAACAAAGTCGTCAGGACGTTCAGAGGCAATACCGACCACCAATCGGCCACTCCAAACTCAAGCTCCGGGAATGCCTGTACCATTATCTTGGCATTCGGCATAGTCTTTCGGTAGAACAATGACAGGGTTAGTCCAGTGACGGATATGTTCATTTTCGTGAAAATGAGCCCAATGACGTTGTGAACGAAATTGAACTTCAAGCCATTTGAGAAGATCAGCCACAGGCCATGCAGCAACAAGAAATCCAAGAACACCACGAGCGGTGACAAGGCTTGCGTCGCGATATCCCAGAAGACACTGTTCCCGGTCCAACACTCCATGTTGAACTGGAACAATTGCCCAATGCCAGGCAGCGTGAACATGCTGATGCGCTCGAAGAAAACTACAAGCGCAGTGGGCCAATCAATGTCGAGGCGGCTGAGCGCCTGCAACGTCTGCAAGAAGGTAACCGCTGCGCCGACTGTGATGGCGCCGGACGGGTTGGGAACGTTGAAACGCTTGTACATGTAAAGTATAGTGAGGGCCTGAATGATGAATGCGGCCGCAGCCTTAAAGTAGACGCTGTTGTCGTCCTCGCACTTCTCGCACTTTGTAGACCCGTTCAGGTACATCCCGTCGGGACATCGGGCGCAGCGTGGCGTGGTGATGTCGAACCCCGCACTGCACATCTCTGCGGACGCGACCTGGCGATCTCCGGAGCACCGGGACCTGTCTACACATTCGTAGACGCTGAAGGGATCGCCCGCGAGGGTCATGTAACCCTCCAGCACGCTCACGCTGGTGTCGAGCTGCGCACTGGTCTGCGGATAGCCACCGGGGCACCTGAGATACTCGCCGCAGTCAGTCGTCACACACCGCTGGGCCACGGGGTCGAAGCGCCAGCCCACATCGCAGATGCACACGCTCAGGTTGGCGCTGCCCGGCGGGGCCGCGACGAAGCTGTCCGGGCACGGGGAGCAGGCGGCGGAGCCTGGCACGGCGGTGAAGAAGCCGACCTGGCACTGGGCGCACTCCACCGCGGCGGGCTCCCCCGCGAAGCGACCCAGCGGGCACGTCTCGCACTGCGTCGCGCCGCTGGCGCTCTGGTGCGTGCCGCGCTCGCACGGCAGGCACTCGCTCTGGCCGCTGGCGTCCGCAAACCTGCCGGGGGCGCACGCCTCGCAGCCGCTGGGGCTGATCATGCCCGACCGGGAGGAGGAGGTGCCGGGTGCGCACCTGCGCGCGAAGCAGCTCTGGGAGGGCTTGAAGCACCCAGGGGCGGGTGCCGGCCAGGGGTAGCTCTCGTCCCCGACGCAGCCGGCGTCGTGGAAGCGCTGGCTCCCGCACTCTGCGCAGGCCCTGAGGAAGCCCGCGTCGTACTCGTCGCGGAGGCCCTGCACGAAGGCGGCCGATGCCTTGTGGTCGCGGGGTGCCAGAGAGTGGTCGTTTCGAGAAAACAGCAAAATACAATTTCAATAGGTGGAAGATAGGCTTCTGATGGGTTTTGTAAAATAGGTTTTGAATATATTTGGAATAGGAACTTTCAGTTGGTTCTGGTTTCTCGGGGTTGTAAAATAGGGGGCCCTTCTCGGCTCAGAAAGCCCAAGTGTCGGGCCATTGCATTCGAATTGGGGTTTGCCGACGTGCAGCAGTGTGTGAGCTTCGGGGACAATGCAATGATGTAGCTGTTTATGCCCCCCTCATTCCTTCGTTCGGTAATGTTTATTCGGGGACGTCGTGGCGCGAAACCCATTGTAATTTGGACAGCATTGTTTGAAAAGCGATTCCCTGACCCCCCCCCCGCCCATCATTACAACAATCAATGGTTTGGGGTTCTCAGAGGCCCACAACTGCCTCTTGGTTCTCGTCCACAGGCCCCTTGGTGCCCATGAGCCCGATGGCCTTCATCTGTCCCTCATTCGCCCTTCGTCAGCTTTGGAAGGTCCCCGTTGGGGAATGGCGGAGTTGCTCTCCGAGTCTATCCGACTGCGGTGGGGGCTGCGAGCGTCTGTGACTAAAGATTTGGCGGAAGTATGTTTGTACCCCTATGTGGTGCAATCAATGTTCTGCAATTTTTGTGGCGCAACCTAGATGGTGCAATCTAGAGGGAGCCGTCTAGGGGGAGCCGTCTAGTGGGGGCCGTCTAGGGGGGCCGTCTAGGGGGAGCCGTCTAGGGGGGGCCGTCTAGGGGGAGCCGTCTAGGGGGAGCCGTATAGGGAGATTGCGTGCATGTGGACGTCTCAAAAGGCTTAAGGAGTCATCTTGGGGGAGCCGTCTAGGTGGAGCCGTCTAGGGTGACGCCGTCTAGGGTGGAGCCGTCTTGGGGGAGTCATCTTGGGGAACTAGCAACACTTGTGCCGTGCACGTGGACGTCTCAATTGAACATTCTTGCCCTGAGTCTTGACAGATGGCTTCATTTGCCACATCTGCACCATATGTTTACTTTGATCGGATGCACTATCTGTTTACTTTAGTCCTCCTCCTCCTCCCCATCCATCGCCGCTTTGGCTCAAAACTTTAGCTAGGCCACCCTCCTCCTCGCCCGTCATGACGCATTTGGTGGAATGCAATCGCTTGACGAGCTGATTGGTGAGATTTGATCTGAAGGGGTCGGTGCAAGCAGCTTGGATGTTGATGTTGCCAATTGCGTATCTGGAGCTGCCGCTGGCAGCCTAGACGCTGCGCTGTCTGCTGCGCTGGGGGACTCGGAGGCTCGCGGGGCGGATGTCGAGCCTCACGAGGCCGATCCTCCTCCTCCTCCTCCTCCTCCTCCTCCTCCTCCTCCTCCCATCTCCTCCTCCTCCTCCCCCTCCTTGGGTATGGCCTTGAGAAGATGGGGTCTGTTTAAACTTCTGGTCTGGACACAGTTGCTGGTGCCATTGATGACGATCTCTGTTGCCTCATCGGCAAGCATATGAATGCCAAAGCTTCGAGAGCGCTGAGTTGTCTTGCAGATGATCTGCCAATGCACCATGATGTCGTGATGACTCGCGTTTTGTTTCATGCTCATGCGTGTATCACATTGCTCGGCAGCGTGTCATTCATACCAGCAAGACCATTGCCGCAGCTACGAATGCCTCTGGTGGCAAATGCTTGCGTTTGTCGTTTCACGCGTCCATGGACGAGACGCCGATGTACCACCGAATGACGCATGAGACGGCAATCGACGATCCCGTCATCAGAGCAGCCATTGATAATCAAGAGAACACCAACAAACACGTCGTGGATACCATTATTGAGGACGACGTTGAGCCAAACGGAAAGATCGTGGCATATGACCTGAAACTTGGCGCTGTCTTTGAACTGCCGATGTCTGCCTGCCCTGGCGATGGGCAAGGTGCGCGTCGCTTTCTTCACGTCCAAGCTGCGGCGCCAGCGACACCGAGCAGCGTAGACAAGACCACTGGAGAGGTCCAGGCGTGTCTTGCCCATCTCCACGCCTGGCCTCGATGAGTTGAAAGCCCTGTCGAGCATATGCAGTCGGGCCGCTGAAAGAAGGAACGCTACATAAGGAACGAAGCCCCTTCTCGGCCTGTAAGCGCCTCCGCGCCCCAGGAGGGCAGGAGGAACAGCACTGGAGGAACCTCAGGAACATCGAGCCCCCTCCGAAACCAAACTGTTCCTTACTTCAGCGTCTTGACTGTACGACCGCACGTGCATGTCCGACGGCGATGCCGCCACTGCACGAGCGGAGCGGTCACTCGGCCCCGTGATGGGGGGCTCTCGCAGGTCATGCAGGCTGCACATGGTCCAGGGAGTGCAGGGAAAAAGTGCTGGGACAATATTCGACGGCGTTCTGGTCTCACAATACCATTTGGCAAAGGTGCTTGAGGTTCCTGGGGGCAAGAATGATTTCAAACTAATACTGCGTCGGATCATCTCGGAACGCTTCCGTTTGAAATACGGCGTGGCATCTCTTGACGCACACATTCATCGCAAGGCTGTGGCAGACGTGTGCGTGCATGGTGGATCTCAAAGTTGCAAATGGGGACTGGAGGAGACCAGATGTGTTCGAGGTGTGCACGTCGGTTTTGAATTCTTCTGAGGCCGAGCTGCGCGTCTGGGCAATCAGGCACTTCGTCAACGCAGCGATACAGCTTGGCGTCTTTGCCTTTCCGCGGTCTCGGTGGACGAAGGCCCGAGAATCAATCAGAGTGATGGGCTTCTTGATACACGTGCATGGGCTACAGTCGGGGCGTTGACCTAAGGAACCCTAAATAAGGAACGAGGCCCCTTTTTTCCATAAGTGAACCTTCGATTTCCTGCCGAAAACATAAGGAAAGCCTGAGGCAAGCCGTGAAACACTTAAGGAACGCGGAGCCCCTCCCCAACCAAAAGGGTTCCTTCTTCAGGGCCCCGACTGTATGGCAGGGAGACTTCGCGGCTTGCGCTCAGGGACGCGTGGCGCCCGAAGCCCCTCCTCGTGCCGACGACCGCCGCGCTGTCTTGGATGTTCTTGGGCGCTTGGCGGATGCTGCAGATGGCTCGGCGGGCGAGTCCAACAAGGTTTCAGAAGGGCCGAAGCGGGCGCCAACGCGACCACCAAATAAGTTGTTTTGGTGGTGGGCAGCGGCGGAGGGGGGGCACCCAAAGAGGTGCCGAAATGCATATGTTTAGGAACACGCTTGCCCCCCCCCCCTTCCACTTTAAACCGGCCACGGGGCATCGAGGGGGGCCAGCTGCGAACCCTACCCCATACCCCCCACGGTTTTTCTGAAGGGGGAGGGTGGGGCTCGCTCTGCTCGGGAGCTCCCGAGCGAAGCGAACCCCGCCCTCCCCCGCAGAGATCGTGGGGGGTAGGGGTCGGCTTCGCAGTGCAGCGGGAAGACGAGGAGGACGAGGAGGAGGAGGAGGAGGAGGAGGAGGCGGACAAGGAGGACGAGGAGGACGAGGAGGAGGAGGAGGAGGAGGAGGAGGAGGAGCAGGTGGTGGTGGAGGAGGAGGAGGAGGAGGAGGAGGTGGAGGAGGAGGAGGAGGAGGAGCTGCACGGGGCATCGAGGGGGGCCCCGAGCAGGGCGGAAAAGAAAGCTGGCGGCTGCGTTGGCGTACCGCCCGTGTCCATCCGTCGAGGAGGCCAGCGCGCCGACGCCGCTGCGTCCGATCGCGAGGCTCTCGCACGTCACTTGAAAGAGGGTCTGAGAGCATTGAAGGGGCCCACAAACACACAAATAAATACACACAAGCAACAGGATTCGCCATCTTTTCCCATATTTTGTCTTGGTGTTTGTCTTCCCCCCACTTCCCATATTTCCCATAGTTTCTGGGGAATCGATGATTGATTGTGTCTGTGCGTTTTTGTTCCCCTCCTGAAGCATGCGGGTACACGGCATTCCCACAGAAGCTGTTTCTCCCATCGGTGTTGGTCGATCCCCAGCAAACGCATATGTGTCGCATCCTGGACAAGACGAGTGCGGATGCTCAGGAGACACAGTACGTCAGGGCTTGCACAGCCCCCTCCAGTCCCAGTGCCGCTGATATCTTCGTATCGCCGCACCTTCAGTCGATGGTGAACGGCGAGCTCGAGGATGCGTTTTTGAAGGGCGTGAGCCACTTGTTGTCGAGCAAGGGCGTGGATCAATGGTCAGCACTCCCACCTGGATCCATCACGCGTGGGGCGAACCTACCAGCTTTCAATGTGATTGCGGTCAGCGGTGCAGTTGTAGTGGAAGATATACTTTCGATGATATCAACCCACCCTGTGCGAACTTATTGGCTTGCTTTTGAACGCATCCTGAAAGGGGACCGTACCTACATGGGCAAAGAATTGGAGGCCCCGACGAGATGCATGCCGGATTCCTGGACGACTGGGCTGCTCGAGGCGCACGGCGATGGCATCGAGGGCGAAGCAGCGCTGGTCGGTGCGTTGTCACGGGGCCGAGGCCGAGACTGACGACTCAAGGCGCGAGAATACACCCTGCGAAATGCTTAAGAAATCATGGGTTAAGAAATTCATAGTCTCAGAACGTGAATAAAAACCCAGAATTTCTATACAAATCTTAGGATTTCCATTGAAAAATTAAGAATAATCGAGACTCTGGCCGAAAATTTAAGTTTTCTTAAGCATCGCCTAAGGTGTAGGCACGCCTGGGTCCGGAGATGCATCGTTCGCGGCACAGGGCAGACGCGCCCCGCCGCACGCAGAGCTCGCCGGCAGCCGACACGCTCTCGGCAGAGCACGACGGCGGCAAGAGGTCCCTGATGTCCTCCTCCTCCTCCTCCTCCTCCTCCTCCTCCTCCTCCTCCTCCTCCTCCTCCCCCACGACGCCGGGCTTTTCCTCTCGCTCACGGCGCCAAGGAGAAGCCCGGCGCCGCTGCCGGCTCGCGCGCGCATGCCCGACGACGGGCCTGGAACAGGCGATCTCGTTCACAGGAGAAGTGGCGGCTCTTGCCGCGCGTACCTCAGCGAGCAGATCGCTCTGAGAGGTCAGGTCGGGTTCGGCGTGCTGCACAGCGAGCACAAGGACTCGAGTCCAGAGTTGTTGGCACGCTACAGTTCGGGCGCGGCCGCAAGAAGCCCTCGCAAGAAACCCAACCCTGAGAACCGTGCGCGAGGTGCACCTGAGGGGAAACCTGGAGCACCCTGAACGCAGCAGCTCCTTCAATGGCTGCGGGAAGTCACCGCGCAGCGCGAGAAGCAAAGAAACCCAGGATACCCGGACGGAAAGCACATGGCTTCTTGATGCGCGCCCCCACTGTATGCTGAGAGAGGTGCAAAAAAGCGACGATCTCTCGGCGAGGCACGGGAGTCGGAACCCTTTCGGCATGGGCGCCCGGAGAGCAAACAAGGCGATGCGCCGTGCCGACGCGTCGGAGGACCTGGCACGCAGGAGGGAGACTGTTCGGCAGGGGCCTGCTGACGAAGTCGCGCGTGACAGCGCGTGACTGTCGACGGCGAGGAGGAGGAGGAGGAGGAGGAGGAGGAGGAGGAGGAGGAGAGGAGGAGGAGGAGGAGGAGGAGGAGGGAGGAGGAGGGGAGGAGGAGGAGGAGGAGGAGGAGGAGGAGGAGGAGGAGGAGGAGGAGGAGGGGGAGGAGGAGGAGGAGGAGGAGGAGGAGGAGGAGGAGGAGGAGGATGTCGGATGCGCCAGCGCTGCTGACCAGCCCAGCTTCCAACAAGCGCCTGGACGGCGTGGCTCGCGCATCCGAGAACCGATGCCAACTCCAGACGTTCGAGAGTACTGCTGGGAGCCGGCATCCAGTCTGATGTGGAGAGTGCTCCTTTTGTTGAATGGACTTGCACACATATCCTTTCGATGCGTCCCTGGGCCCTGGATGGTTGGCAGAATGTTGTACAGCAGCTGCGAGACCTTCCCGCTGGCCCGCGCAGTATCGTCTGTGAGAAGTAAGAATCGCCACTGCAAGATGCTGAAGGCCGCATCTATGACAGACTGGGGCGTGCGGCACCGCCTCGTGAGACATGCTGCGGGCGATGGGCTACCCAAAATGCCACCGCCCCGACACTGTTGTCTCGAGGCGGGGACGTGCGTGTGCCAGGGGCCTGGCGCCACGGCAGCCTTGCACGTCCAGCAGTGGGAGCGCGTGGTCAAGATGATGTTCCCTGTTGGAGTCCAGCGACCGCGCCTTCGGCAGGCGTCCTCTTGTCGAGTCCTCATCAGCGAGGTCCCGTTGCAGTTGCAGCGCGGACCCGACGAGGCAGCACATCCTGAAGGCGAAGTTCCAGATCCAATCCGCATCGAGCTGTGGAGTTGCATCGCTTGGCGAAGTCTGAATCCGTGGAAGGCCGTGCTGATGCCCGCAGACACCGACAATTCATCGGACGACGAGGTGATCAACATCACCATGCAGGCGAAGTGGGAGAGGAGACGCTTGTATTTCAGTGATCTGCTTCGCGATTTCGGCGAAGACACTACGTGGAGCGTTCGGTTCTACGAGTTCGTCGGTGGGGCAGGCCACGCTGCCGCTATTCATCCCGCCGAGCAGATGGCAAGACGATTCGGTGATCATGGCCCTATTCGGTATTGGAGTTATGATTATGATGCGCTTTAGCGCAGTGGCAAAAAGGGGCCCCTAGAGGTCAAACGGCAGCGAATGGCGCATATACACACGTGACACATGCACTAAATTACACCCGTGAGACCCTATCACGAGCTAGCCGGCAGACCGCGCAGCACCGCTGGTCTCAGTAAGCCTCTAGGAGCAGTAAAAAAAAGAGTATTCCCATGCTGGGGTCGCTCAAGTCAGAGGCAGTCAAGACTCACTCACTCACTTCCCCGATGGGATCGCATTCATCCTAGCCCTCGCCAGTTGTTGCTTGACCTTCTTCAAGGTAGACTCAGGGTCTGGAGTTACGTCATACGAACTTGCACGTAAGATCTTAGCGAGGAAAAATTTAGGCATATTCTTCGTGAGGCAATCAACCGCCAAAATACTAGTATCGATTCACCGGATTCTATCACAAAATGTGCGTGGATGACACATCCCCACTTCTTCCGTTCTATTCGTCCAAACTTCTTGTCTTAAACTGTTCAAATCGATACTAAAATGCTTATCTTCTGTCTTACCCATAGTTGGTGCCATGAGATGTTCTTCAAGGCTTCTGCAATCCGTTATCCATAAGTGTCTCATAGAAGTGGTTGATTTGTCTTCCCAGTTGGTTGGCAGCTTCTTGCCTGCGCAAAGCATGCCGCGCGCATCTGCGATGGCGGCGCGAATGCGTGCACCAGTTTCTACACCCCATAAACAAGCCAGGGTCTCTGCTTGTAGTGTAGATTTACATACTCGTTTGATGACTTTACCAGATATACATATGGGGTGAACCTGATCACTGTTCCCCTCGATGAATCCAGGCCCTGCGAATCCATTGAACCTAGCCCTCTGTGACCTGAGAGGCTCGATTCTACCCTTGACTATACCCTCTCCACCTGCCCAGCATGTGTACCTAACATACACGTGATCTCGTTCTTGTCATTGTGGATACTGAACAAAGAAGAAATGATACGATTCTCCATCAGACCATGCGTCACGCGTGCCGTAGACAGGCACACGCGCGATCAGTGCCCCACCATCCGGTACTCCTTCGAGTCCGCTGGGCGGTGGCTTCAGCAGCATGAGGCGGTCGAGTTTCTGCCCCTGGAAGCACGCAGATGTAATGTCGGCACACTTGGGCGCCTTCTTTGTGCGGGCAGCCCATGATACTATCAAGCTTAGCCCTTCGAGTTCGCATGTTGGCGAATCCGTCCAGATACCCAGCGACTCTTCCAAGTCTCCACGTACGACAAGTCTACTCTTGTACTGCGGTGCAGCCAGAGGTCCACCCGGTCTCCGGAGATGTTCAATCTTGTCAATCTCAATCCACTGCGTCGGTACCATGCGATATCATTCGTCGAAGAGATTGTCCA
The DNA here is from genome assembly GCA_963575745.1 of Prorocentrum cordatum. Taxonomy (NCBI): domain Eukaryota; class Dinophyceae; order Prorocentrales; family Prorocentraceae; genus Prorocentrum; species Prorocentrum cordatum. The sequence goes on from CAUYUJ010021279.1 coordinate 16,310, forward strand.
GTTCCACGGAATCAATAGGTACTGCGGCGCTGAACTTCCGCAATTATCCCCCCTGGCGTCTTGTCTTGCCAGTCGTAAACCGCTTTTAACGTCCTCAGATTCCCGATGGTATACCAGATTCTTTGCACTTTTTAACTTCTTTACGAGCGAATAGATCCGTGCCGGGCCCTGATAGTTCCGGCCCTGCGCGCGGCCTCGAGAGGCGGGTTCGCTGGTTCGGGAGCTGGCCCCGAGACAGAATCGGAAACCCTTCCTGCGCTCCCATCGGAATTCTCGACTCCTCTGCACATCACATCGTTGCGACTCTGTATGCCGGGCGGGGCGTCGTCTATTAGCGACCTCTGAAGAGGCGTTCGAGTCACCTGTGACGACCTCGACGCGGGCGGCGCAGGAACGATAATTCCATCTGACAGTTCATCTTCGTCCATTTGGCGAAATGCTTCCTCTATGAACTCGGGGTCTTCTGGGGTCCCCAGCAGCTCTTCCGTCGCCATAGGATGTTCTTCCGCAGAATGCTCTTGCGCCCGTGGTTCTGGCAGTTCACGTCGCTCGCCCACGAATGACTGCTGTTGCCCGTCTAGAGGTGCATGCCTCTCAACGCCACCGTCAAGGTGCTTAGAGAGATGTTGGTAAGCCAACGCTTCCGCCGCTGTACACGGTCGAAGCCTGTCGACAGCCACGCAGACAGGTACACCCTCTGTGATAACCCATGCGTTCTTGCCCTCGAATCCAACGATACGAGAACCAGCGCTCCACTTAGCGGTGAACTCGCCGCTGGTCGGCCTCTTGCGAAATCAAACTACATCACCTACCTGAGATTCCCCAGCTAGTGGCGTTGCCTTTCGGAGAGCGGTCCTTGCCGTCCTACCCCCGACGTCGTGTTCTGCGAATCTTTTCTGGCAGACGCCCGGATCGCAGCCCGGCGAGAAAACTCGTCGGCTCCGTCCTCTGCAACATTCGCAAGCACTCCTAAGTCGAAAGCTGCCTCGTAGTCGAATGGACTCCCTGGGACACGAGGCATTTTTCCGAGTACCCACTGAGCAGGCGCACGCCCGCCGACTCGTGACATCTTATTCTTCGTGTTGCCGATTTCTGATGAAGTAGATGACGTCATCGAGTCCAGAAACATCCTTGTCGTGTACCACCTTCTTGGATATATTCTTCCAAAGTCCACCATGTCTCTCGGTGCGGCCCATCTGCTCGGGAGACTCGACTCCGGCGCAGAAGAGGTCGATCCCTCCACCCTTAACCCATTGCAAAAACACTCCTCTGTTGTGCAGTCCACGGTCCAACACGATTCTTTTGGGCTTACCTGCCCATGCACGCCAGCGTTGGTGAAGTGCAGTGAGGCATGCTCTCGAAGATGGTGTACCACCTCCCTGCTTGACAAAGATCACACGCTGACATGTTGCACCCTGGCACGCTATGTTCGAGAAGGTGAAACGTTCTTTACTGCTGTCTTTTACCTCTAGACTGTCGATACCGATCTCATAGTTGAAGCAGAACTTCTTGGGCAAGGCAACCTTGTGAGTCTGAGCTAGCGGTTTGTAGTGTTCGCAATCACACATCGGTAGTTCTTGGCGGCTTCAATGTAGTCCGATGACACCCCGGAGATTCTTAATCGCTGTACGAGAACACGATTAGGCACATTACCAAACTGTCTGTGCAGTCGTCGAATGGCGATCCTTGTGCTGAGCGGGATCTGCAACCACGCTTTCCTTCTCTTTCCTTCCTGCTTCGGCTCGCCAGGTAGGCTGAATTGTTCCAGGATATCTGGTTCCTCATCCCGCAGGCGTTCCATAGAGACTGTAGCGACGTCGTCATCACCGATGATCGCGTCCACATCGTCTCCAACTCTCTTCTCTGCGGCCCCAGCGGGGAAGGCTGCAAGTGCAAATATATCCTGTCTTTCTGACCTGACCCTCTGAGGAACTCAGGGGATTGCTGACTCGCGACGTCCGCGTCAGACTCGAAATGCGAGTTCAGCGCGCTGGTAACCTCAAGGCTTGAGCAACCAGGCTCACAACCAAGCGTAACAGTTACAGGACCACTATCTTGAGCCAAACGAGAGAAACAAACACTGATCGCATGATGATTGACTAACGATGTGTAGGCGACAACGAGATCAGGATTGCGCTCGACGATGTCTTCTGCCACCGAAGGCTTCCCATCTGAGCGCGCCACCGTGTCGCTCGAGACTGGGCAGGCGAACGCGATGCCGATGACGTAGAGCGGCGCCCTGGCCAGGTTGGTCCCCACTCGTCCGCGAAGCGGATCGGTATTCCTGATCACCTTCTCGACGATCTCCTTGTCGGTAGCAGACATGCCTGGTGCAGACAGCTCGGCAACACACGGAGACAACAACTCATCTTGCATACTGATGTTGCACAATCCAGAGCAATATTTGGCACGACTTCTAGCGTTCATGGTAGGCATCTCATGCTGATCTAGCTGCAGCGGCGTGCACCAATACGATGTTCCGTCTACGCGGACCCTCGGAGGCTGCACAAAGATTGCTACTCGATCGAACTCTTCAGCATCCACAGAACAATTCATTGCAACACGGTCTTCTATACGCGTCCAGGACTGGGTGTCCTTGGAGCGACCCATAGAAGTCTTCTTCCAAGAAGACCATGCCGGCGGGCACTTGATCTGAGTGTTGAACGGATCAATTTTGCAGTTCGCACGCACCAGTTTCCCAGTACCGCGCTCTCCCGCGCGGCCCTCCGACCCCTCTGAAAGTCCACGACTCGATCTCCGGCCCGCTCACCACCCACCGTGGCCAGGTCCCTCTCGACAGGAGAAGTCGGGGATCCTGAACGAGACGCACGAGTCTTGCTCGACTCGTCGTCGCTGCTGGTGGCAACAGTACTCGCCGGAGGCGGCGGTGGCGGCGGGAGTGGCGCTACCTTGCGCGGCGGCTCCGGTGGCGGAGGCGGCGGAGGAGCCCTGTGCATGCGTGCAGGCGGCGGTCCATCCGGCTGCCTCGGCGCGAGGACAGCGGCCTTGCGCTCTGGCGGCGGCATCATAGGAGGCATCCCAAGAGGGCGAACGATCGTGCCCTCAGGTAAAGGTGTGCCCGGAGGAAGACCCGTCAACTTGCTGGCGCTGCCCATGCGAGCCTTCTCCTTCGGCGCGTCGTTGTTATTGTCCTGCGAAGCGCGCGCCTGGAATGAAGGGGATGGCGCAGCGGCAGACGACGACGCGGCGACGGGCGGTGGCGAAACAGCAGCAGCATAAATACTAACACCAGCAGGTTTGGGCAATGCACCGGCTCCTGCATACTCCCGAGCATGACGTACAAATTGCAAACAATATGCGGGCGGCCTCTAGTCCCCGTGGCAGATCTTCAAATAGAATTGCAGGTCGCGCCCAACACATCGCCTCATCGTGGTCTTGAAAATCTGCCTCAGAATAGTCAGCGCCGAGACGTTCGCGCCAGATCGTTTTGACGCGTGCGCGGATGACAGTGACAACGTCCTCATCATCTAATTCGCCAACCAAGCTCGATGAAGCGCGAGATCTCCTCCTCCAACCTGGCCAGCTCAGCCCCGTCACGGGATCTGCGCTTGGCAGACGGCTCAGGAACTGGTGGAAGTGGTGCACTGAACTTCTCGAAGGATTCAACAACGAGAGAAACCATCTTGTCAGCCGCAAAATTCGCCATCTCACGGGCCCAATCGGATAAGTGGAAGCAGTCACCACATTCTCCGTTGCAAGTACGTTTGGGCCACTCATGTCGACTCAGGCGTGCAGAACTGCATTCAATGTCGTACTGCTTCAAGAACTCCTCAACGCCATAACTGACAGCAACAGAGCGATGCCGACCAGAACGACAGATGGCAACAATGCACACAGACTGCGAAGACGCGTTCCTCACCAAGATCTTCCCACATACTCAGCGATGTCAGCAAGATGTTTATTTCCATCTGAATCGCGCAAGCGATTCGGGCGATGGCCGATGCGGCGCGCGTGAATCGGGTCGTTCAGAGCCCTGGCGTCCACCAACACATGCCGATCATAGTTCGCCATCTTCTCATCTGCAGCAACGAGCGCATCTATGATGACATTGCCGTCGCGCCCCTTGGCAGTCATCTCATGCATGGAGCGATGACGACTGCGGATGTACTCCGTCAGCATCGTCGACCCTGAGTGCCTCGGGTTGTTCTCGAAGTTCTCCAAGCCCAGCGCGACCACGGCAAACTTCGAGCCCTGTGGTGTGGGGCGAGCACCAACGCCAGCAGCCATGGCAGCGACCCGCGCGTCCTCGTCGTCACTGGAGTGGTCGACGGGCGCAGGCACACGCGCGATCCCGTCATCACTGGAGCGATCGACGACAGCATGCGGCGCGGCGACAGCAGGTGGCGCAGCGCGGCCGGTGGGAGCTGTGCAGCACGGCTTGTCACAAGCTGCCTGGTACGAAATGTGCAGCGGACGAATGGGCTCCGCAACATGCCCCGGGCCAAACTGGTCAAGACGACTGATATGAATACCTGAGCGAGCACGACGACACATTTCTACCTGACCTCCCTGACTCAAGAGAGCGCGACCATGAGCAGGATCCTTTACGAGACCGAGAGAAGCCTGTGCAGGAAGAGACAACAAGAGAGGAACATGATCCGAATCCTTCAACTGATGTGACTCGAGACACCAACTCACGGCGCCACGAGAAGCAACGATGCGAAACGGAACTCTTCTTACCTGTCGTCTCACCCCCTGCCTGTCCTCCTGGGCCGCTGTACGTCTTGCGCTGTCTGTGAACCCATTCAGGATAGAAACCCAATTTCTCTAATTCTTCCTCTGCATTAAGCCTTGGCCGCAAGAACTACAACCCCCGTCTAGCGCGGCCAATGCACCGTCGCCCTTGAAGACATCAACCGCACAGAGGTTAGAAATAGCCGAAACTTCGGTCGAAGCGTTTCGCGTTGGAGCCATGACACAGAAAATACTGTGATATGTGACCTCTGTGACACAGTCGCGAAGCAAGGAAGTTCGTTCACCTGTGCTAATGTCACCCGCATCATCGCAAATCTCAACAGCACGTTTAGCGAAAGCCTTTAGTCCATCCTGTAGCTCTGTAGAGGTGATATAGCGATCAACCTCGATAATATTCCCAATTGCTCCTGCTTGGGCGTTGCTGGAGCGTTCAGCTTTCTCAGCTGTCTCTTTCATGTATTATGATAACTTCCCGGGCTGCTCATCGGCATGTGTCAGCGACAACGACGCGCACGGAAACAATCTGGAATACTGCCGCGATTGTCCACGAGATCGCGTGGGCGCTCACCCGGAGAGCGCAGCGCCGCGCGCCTCTCTTTGGCCCCGCGCCCGCAATCTTGGCAAGTGCGAACTGTGAAACGAGCGCTAGAACCGGCCCCCGGGAGATTCTTACAACCTCGAGCACATGGACGAGGCAGCGGGGGATCTGGAGGTTCCCTGTTCAAGCCAGAAGAAGAACTCGAAGAGGGCAAATCTGTGTCACTGGAAACTTTCGGTTCCGAAACTGTCACCAGCTGCCCGTCCCCCTTCAGAGTGAAGTTGCCATGGGCCCATCCTCGCTTGGTCTCTTCACCGTGCGACCCCAATCCACGTAATTTGGAGCATCCCTGAGAGCACGACCATTACTAAGCACTTTGCGCTGATCCGAAGCAAACGCAGCATCCGGACCAGGAACAGAGATAGGATCCGAAACAGACCCCCGAAAAACATCTACATATATATATATATATATATATATATATATATATATACTAAAATGTCAGAAACACTAGCCATGGAGTAAGATTCGGTCGAGCGAACAGCCATGAACCCAAGAGTATCTCCCTCGGCCTCTGCAGAGGTCTGAAGACTCTCCCCCTGGAGCTCCGGGGGTCCCTGAACCGGAGTGGCTTCGGTCATTCCCATGCAAGTGGCGCAGACATGACTCTCAAAGTGGTTGCGCTGCATGCTACACTGTCCGTCGCCATTCCCCCCCTCGCGCACGCGCGCCCTGTGACGCACGACGCGAGAAGGCAAAGAAGAACAGAAACGAGAAACATGAGGATCCATCTTCATCGATTTCTCCTTGCTCCTAATGATATGATGAGGGGTTGATGATGATGCAGCAACAGAACTGACGGATGCGAACACTCGTTCGTCATCGACCTCGCGCAGCTGGATATGGCGCTCGCCAGTGTCTCCAGCGTGCGCTACCATTGCTGTCCCGGGCTTGCCCTTGCATTCAGGGCCCCCGGACCAGCGGCCTGCTTCGTGGCAGGTCTGGAATTTCAAACGAGTCTAGATCTCCAGGAGCCGCTTCTTGCGATCTTCCAGGGGAGGCCCTCCCTTGCCGCCCCCTTGCGCGACCAGGGCGTGCAGTGGCAATCATGCCTCCGCTCTTTCCCCCGCCCTTGCCCCTCCCTTCGGCGCCAAGGTTGGCGACCAAATCCTCTTGGATCGCGCCAAGGGCTTCTTTTTTCCGCGCATCCGGCCTTAACCATCTCGTCGACCACCTCGACGTCGAGCACGCTGCCATCCTGGACAGGCGCCCAGTGAGCATGCGCCTCCTCGTCGACATAGGTGCATTCGTCGGCGCAGTCGTCCCGGGCCGCGTCGCCCCAGCCGTGCTCTGGCGCAAAGCCGGGCGCGTAGTACCCGTAGGGACTCAGCTCCTCAGGGTAATGCTCCTCCTGCTCGTACCATCCTTCATCAGCAGTGTAGAAGGCGTGTTGTGGCCTGGAGAAGCGCACCTTGCCCTTGCCCTTGCTCCTATTCTGGTAGCTGGGTCTGGGCTGCGTCCGCGTCGAAGAGCTGGGGCCTTTGCCAGACTCACCCTTGCCTTTTTGGCGGATGTGTACGCGGCCGTGCTGGCGGATCAAGACGTCCTTGATATTGTCCAAGTTTGTCACATTTCCTGTGGATGTCAACACCATCAGATTCTTCGAAGGCGAGAGGCCTGCATGGTCCAAGAGAAGGGGGCCAAGCGCATCGTCGCTCATCAAGATCTTAGGATCTAACTTGGGGACAAGTTTCCACCAGCGCTTCCTTCGGGAGATGTACGAGACCATAAACCCACCACTATGCCGAGACAGTGGTCCACATGGTCTCTGCCCCACCTGGAACAGGATCTTCGCTTCCTGCGCCTCTATGGTGAAGAGTGAAATACGAATCGCCAGCACCAGCTGATCGATCCCATTCGGAGTCAGAAGCACGTCCTTACCGATATCCATGGCAATATCGAATGCGTCACCTCTGAGGCCTTCTACAACCTTGTTGACAGCTGCGATCACGCGTTACTGTGGTGACCCACTGAGGCCAAGGCGGCGCTCATGCGCACCTCTGCGCGGAATTCCCACTCATGAAAGTTGTCCACCGTGCCGCCGTAGATGTAGGAACCACTCTTCGTCTCGGACCGCGTCAGCGCGTCGGCGCTCGGCCGATAGCGAAGACAAGAAAGTGCCATGGCGCAAGACTCAGGTCCCCTAGCGAGGGAAACTGCCAGCACAGAAAATAAAGAGAGAGTGCGACACTCTCGGATGAGACGTGCGCGCAGTGGTACGATTCGGGGATGGTGTGGCAGCTCCGCTACCAGTGTGATGATGATGCGTTTTAGCGCGGTGGCAAAAAGTAGCCCCTAGAGATCAAACGGCAGCGACTGGCGCATATACGCACGTGGCACAAACACTATCTCACAGGAGTGGTCGCGATGACCTCTCCAAACTCAACGCTTTCCTCCGTCGGCGGCACCAGAAACGAACCAACACATCAGAGGACAGTGGGCGAGCTGACGACGACAGTGACGGCGGAGATGGCGGTGGCGATGGCAACGACGGGGGGGGCATGGGTGAACACGACCGTGGGAATGATAGCGATGAGGAACCAGAGCCACCCGCCTGCCCCGAGTCCGACGATGGCCACGGGGGCGGCGGACACGGCGGCAGCCAGCACGCGCCAGTTTCGAGCATGCGCCCCGAATCTGACACAGGTGACCTCTGCTGGTCTGGCGGTAGCGACAGTGGCGTGGAGGGCGGAGTTGGGGGTCATGGAGGTTCTGCAGGTGGCGATCTCAACATAGAGTTATCCTCTAGCGACGACGGCCCCGACCTCGTGCCCATGCCTGACGAGGATGCTCTCGAATGTCTTGGCGGCCCTGGGCATGGTGGAGGGACAGGCGGGTCCATTGAGGGGCCAGGTGTAGGCGGAGGAGGTGATGGAGTGCCAGGCGGAATGGTAGTAGCAGGAGTTGGCGGTGGAGGTGGTGGCGCCAATGAGCCACCAGATGTGGTTGCAAATGTCCTTGGTGGTAAGATAGCATGGTATCGGAAAGGCAATCGCCTTGTTGCAGCGTGCGAGAGTAATGTTAGATGTAGCGCGTATCCTGGCCGCCGCCCTGCACAAGGCTGGCCCTCAGGATTCCTCGCGATGTGGCTCTCCCAGGGCCACCGTCACATGACTAAAGGCGCGCACTGCGGAGGAGCGTGCTTTTCTCACGCCGACCGCCTTGATGCTCGAAGGACTTTGATGGGAAATCCTGATCCCGCAGTTCAGGCCCCCCTTGCCTGCGAGAGGCCCCTTCGCGGTGGCGAGGAGTTGGAGCCCCTCGAGCAGTCCCGATGTACATGAAATTCCTCCACAGTCCTCCCTGGGTCCTCCACCCTTGCCCTGAAGCGTCCTCATACATCCTCCGTCTTCCATGCGCGGGCGTGAAATTGTACAATTGTCCTCTCCGCCCCCTCCATGAGGAGGAGGAGGAGGAGGGGGAGGAGGAGGAGGAGGAGGAGGAGGAGGAGGGGGAGGAGGGGGAGGAGGAGGAGGAGGAGGGGCAGGGGGAGCATTATTATGGCCGTACCATACGCTGGGACTTGTGCATCGTGCGCACGGATGGCGGGCGGTTCCTGTCACGAAAACGGGCGTTCGCTTCAGACGTCCTCGCATGCCAATACTGATCACAACGTAAATGCGGCGCTTACACCGGTGGAGGGTGATATGTTTTGTAGCACGGAGCCCTCTTGTGATTGCCAGTCCCAAACATGGAGCGCCCGTTATTCGAGGGCGCGCACCGGCCCGTGACAGGTCAATGGATGCATGGACGTACAGGGCAGTTTTTAATATATATATATATATATATATATGTATAGATATATGATGTTCAAAAACATAAGACTTTTAATACATGATTAATGTATGAGTGCATGTATGCATGAACTCCTCCTTGTTCCCAACCATCCTGTGGTGTTGGGTCCTCGTTTTGAAGAGACGTCGCCCCGCGTTCCTTCCTCCTCCTCCTTCCTCCTCCTCCCCTTCCTCCCCCCTCCTCCCCCTCCCACACCCATTCTGGCACACCCCTCACACGTTTCGTGGCCCCATAGGGAGCTCCACCGAAGGCCCCAGTGGCTGCGCCCGCATGCGGTTCCACCCCCCATTCTGGCACACCCCTCACACGTTTCGTGGCCCCATAGGGAGCTCCACCGAAGGCCCCAGTGGCTGCGCCCGCATGCGGTTCCACCCCCCATTCTGGCACACCCCTCACACGTTTCGTGGCCCCATAGGGAGCTCCACCGAAGGCCCCAGTGGCTGCGCCCGCATGCGGTTCCACCCCCCATTCTGGCACACCCCTCACACGTTTCGTGGCCCCATAGGGAGCTCCACCGAAGGCCCCAGTGGCTGCGCCCGCATGCGGTTCCACCCCCCATTCTGGCACACCCCTCACACGTTTCGTGGCCCCATAGGGAGCTCCACCGAAGGCCCCAGTGGCTGCGCCCGCATGCGGTTCCACCCCCCATTCTGGCACACCCCTCACACGTTTCGTGGCCCCATAGGGAGCTCCACCGAAGGCCCCAGTGGCTGCGCCCGCATGCGGTTCCACCCCCCATTCTGGCACACCCCTCACACGTTTCGTGGCCCCATAGGGAGCTCCACCGAAGGCCCCAGTGGCTGCGCCCGCATGCGGTTCCACCCCCCATTCTGGCACACCCCTCACACGTTTCGTGGCCCCATAGGGAGCTCCACCGAAGGCCCCAGTGGCTGCGCCCGCATGCGGTTCCACCCCCCATTCTGGCACACCCCTCACACGTTTCGTGGCCCCATAGGGAGCTCCACCGAAGGCCCCAGTGGCTGCGCCCGCATGCGGTTCCACCCCCCATTCTGGCACACCCCTCACACGTTTCGTGGCCCCATAGGGAGCTCCACCGAAGGCCCCAGTGGCTGCGCCCGCATGCGGTTCCACCCCCCATTCTGGCACACCCCTCACACGTTTCGTGGCCCCATAGGGAGCTCCACCGAAGGCCCCAGTGGCTGCGCCCGCATGCGGTTCCACCCCCCATTCTGGCACACCCCTCACACGTTTCGTGGCCCCATAGGGAGCTCCACCGAAGGCCCCAGTGGCTGCGCCCGCATGCGGTTCCACCCCCCATTCTGGCACACCCCTCACACGTTTCGTGGCCCCATAGGGAGCTCCACCGAACGCTCCAGTGGCTGCGCCCGCATGCGGTTCCACCCCCCATTTCGGCACACCCCTCACACGCTTCGTGGGTGGCTCCATGGGGAGCTCCACCGAACGCCCCAGTGGCTGCGCTCGCATGTGGTTCCCCCCCCCATTTCGGCACACCCCTCACACGGTTCGTGGCCCCATAGAGAGCTCCACCGAAGGCCCCAGTGGCTGCGCTCGCATGCGGTTCCACCCCCTTTTTCGGCACGCCCTTCACACGTCTCGTGGCCCCATAGGGAGCTCCACCGAACGCCGCAGTGGCTGCGCTCGCATGCGGTTCCACCCCCCATTTCGGCACACCCCTCACACGTTTCGTGGCTCCATAGGGAGCTCCACCGAAGGCCCCAGTGGCTGCGCTGGCATGCGGTTCCACACCCCATTCTGGCACACCCCTCGCACGTTTCGTGGCCCCATAGGGGGCTCCACCAAAGGTCCCAGTGGCACTGCCCGCTTGCGTCCGCCACCACCCAGCACAGCCCTTGTTCCCTGCGCTTCACCCACCCAGAACAGCGCTTCGTAGCCCTATAGGGAGCTCCACCAAAGGTCCCAGCGGCACCGCCCGCATGCGTCCGCCACCACCCTGCACAGCCCTTGCTCCCTGCCTGCGTTTCACCCACCCAGTACAGCGTTTCGTGGCCCCATAGGGAGCTCCACCGAAGGTCCCAGTGGCACCGCTCGCATGCGTCCGCCACCACGCAGCACAGCCCTTGCTGACCGCGTCTCACCCACCCAGTACAGCGCTTCGTGGCCCCATAGGGAGCTCCACCGAAGGTCCCAGTGACACCGCCCGCATGCGTCCGCCACCACCCAGCACAATTGCGGCATTCACAACTGCATATGGTTGGGTCCTTCGCCAGGCTAATTTTTGATACTCAGTCCCTGCATGTTTGATACATGATCCGCACGCGGAGCATGGATAACAAAAACGGCACTGCATAGGGGATGGTCGTGGGACGGGAGCGTGACTTGCGACGCTGTGGATAAAACAGGGCTAGGATCGGGATACATCGCTCCAGAGCGTTCCGGAGCGCTCTCAGAGCGTTCCGGAACGCTCTGGAGCGGCCGCGGCGCCCAATACATCCTCCAGACCCGCCGATTCTCAGAGATTTCGAAATATCCCGATCCGATTTTGTCCCGATCTTCGCGTCGTTTGAGTGGATGCACCCTGCGCGCACTTCGGTTCCGTTCGTCCCCCACCGTGGCCCTTTTGGGCCCAGCCCGTGGCCGGTCCCGCTCGCTCGGAGACCCGTCCATGGTGGCCCTCGTCTGTGCAGGGCCGCCCGAGGAGGCGCAGCCACGAACCGTCGCGCTCGCTCGCAAGTGCAGGGAGCAGCGCAACCTCAACGTGGTGCTCAGGAGGAGGAGGAGGCTGTACGAGCGGACTCTCAGGGGCCTCGGTGTCACGATGGGTCTGCAGCAGAATCGGATCAGTGTCGCTGTGAACGCGCCGTGGGTTCTGCACCCCCCGAATGCGCCGCCTGCCCCGAAGCCGCCGCCCCCAGCGCCGCCTCTGGTCAGGCACATGCCTGCGGCGGCGGACGCGGATGCAGGTGCAGGCGGCTAGGTCGTCTGCTTTTGTTCGAGGTGCTCCGAGGACCAAGCGCCAGGCCGATTGCTTCCACGGCCTCTGTTCATTGGTCACTGGCGCGCTCTACAAGGGCGATTGGTTAGTTATGTTTCTGCTTGGGAAGCACTCGGGCGATTGGTTAGGTTCACGCCCTCTGCTGCTCCCGGCCGTGTGCAGCCGTTCATTTACTCGCACTGCTGCGCAATATGCATCCCAGACCCCCAAAGTAAGATCGAGCACCAAAAAAGGAGCCCCAACGAAACGCCCGAGAAGACCCAAACTGGGGCCACAAAGGGGCTCTACGAGGTCAACCAAAAGCCGCAAGCGGCCATGCGAGGCCCCAAAGAGGCCCAAAAGGCCGCATGACCCCAAGAGGGTTCCAAGGTGGCCCCCAAAAAGGCACCAACGGGCCCCCAACCTGCCCCAGGAGGCACCAACACGTCCAAAAGGTTCAAGAAAGATGGCCCCGAAGATCCCACGCTGCACCCACATGCTCCTGGAGTCAGGCCCAGGCGCAGTGGCGGAACGAACAAATATCGCGCATCGTACAACGTATTGCATATACGTAATCGATAACTGCTGTTGCAACTCATCGGTGAATTATGAACATTGCACCTCGCAAGGGTAAGCGCTACGATATCACGCATGTGTACTCATGTTAATAGATTGGGACGGTGCTGGCATTCGTGAAAAACTGATATGGTATGTAACACCTGTTCCAAACGTATGGATCAACAGGTTGTGTCAAGATCTTTGAGAGAGCGTGATCCACCGCCACTTTACTGTGGAAAATTGCCGCCCTTTTCCTCCGGAACCCGGGGGTCCCCCCCCCCCTCCGAAAATCCCCCACCCCCTGCTGGAACCCCTCCTCCCCCCCCCCCCTTCCCCCGGCAAACCCCCCCCCCTCCCCTAATCCCCCCCCCCCCCCTCGAACTCGAAAACCGGGGGGGTCACTACCGGTTCGAACCCCCCCCCCCCTCGAAAACCGGAGGGGGGGGTCACTACCGGTTCGAACCACTGAGCTGTCCCACTGTTCCCACCACTGTCCCCACTGTCCCTACCACTGTCCCCACTGTACCTCTGTCCCATTGTCCCACCGCCGTCCTCGCCACCGCCTTCACCACTGTCCCCACCACCACTGTACCCTCCACTGTCCTACTGTTTCCACCACATTCCCACTGTCCCCACACCACTGTCCCCACCACCACCGTCCCCACCACTGTCCCACTGTCCCCACTGTTCCCACCATTGTCCTCACCATTGTCCCCACCACTACCGTCCCCACCACTTTCCCACTGTCCCCACCACTGTCCCGCTGTCCCCTCACCACTGTCCCCACCATCACCGTCCCCACCACTGTCCGCACCCCCCCTCGGTTTTCGAGGGGGGGGGTTCGAACCGACCCCCCCGGTTTTCGAGCTCGAGGGGGGGGGGATTCGAACCGGTAGTGACCCCCCCTCCTTTTCATGATGAACTGGGGGGGGGGGGAGGGGTTCAAACCGGTAGTGACCCCCCCCCCGGTTTTCCGGAGGGGGGGGGGGGAGGGGTTCGAACTGGTAGTGAGTCCCCCCGGTTTTCCGCCAGCAGCGGTAGAACACGCTCTTTCAGATCTTTGGATGTTCTGCACATTTTGTACATGTAGCGTGAACAATGTAATGGTAATAGCTGTAAACGTATGTGCGCGCTTGTTGGGTATGCGGCCTGTATTCGCATTATGTCCAATGGGTCCGTCGCTTTCCTTATGGCAGACGGACATGATGCGAACCCCTAGTGGGCCTCGCGTCGTCCTTCTTGCCGACGGCAAGACCCTGAACCGATAATGGGTCAATTGTTGTCGTTCTGGCAGACGGCGCTAAACTGAACCCCTAATGGATCCCGCGGTGTTACCCGTTTTCTGGCAGACGGCGCTCGTATGAACCCATGCTGGGCCCATTGTTGTCACTAAGGCAGATGGCGCTAATCTGAACCCATAATGGGTCCGCTGATATCCTGTTCATCTGGAAACAAACGATCGGCCATGCCCGTGCGACCTGGCTTCGGCATCGGAAACCGTCTGGCTTGTTTGGACACCAAGGGCGGACGTTCTCCGCGGTGTGTCAAGCCAACTATGGAGATGCAGACATCTGGAACCAGAAAACAAGTTTGATGGCTCCTGGTATTGGCACCTGGTGGCAAAGCGGTTTCGGATTGTTTCCGGGCGTGGCCAGCGTTCGTCTCTTGCGAGGTCATCCCTGGCTCCTGATCCGCCGTACTTTGGATGATTTTCCGACCTAAAATTGTGTCGGAAATCGACGCCAAAGGAGCCTCAAGGGCGGAAATCGACGCTCAAAGGGGCCTCAAAAGTAGGGCGGAAATTTCCGCCCGACTCTCGAAATCGCCCAAAGTAGGGCGGATCAGGAGTCAGGGTGGTCGCGCCCGTTTAGAAGGGCGTTTGATTTTCGGCGGTCGAGAGCGCAACAGAAGTCGCAACGGGTCGGCGGACCCGTTTCCTTCTCGGCTGCCGAGGGCGCTCCCATATGGCGCAAGTGATGGGAGGCCGCTTTGTTCTCGGCGGCCGAGGGCGCTCCCCTATGGCGCAACCAATGGGGGGAGGCTTTTCCGCTCGACGGCCGATGGCCTACTCTGTAAGAACGGTTTTTTGAAGGCAGATCTGCCTTCAAAGTAAGAACGGTTTTTTGAAGGCAGATCTGCCTTCAAAAATCGGTCGACTCTGTAAGAACGGTTTTTTGAAGGCAGATCTGCCTTCAAAAAACCGTTCTTACAGGGCGCACCCTATTTGAGGGCGTCATCCTCGGCGCCGAGGGCGCGCCCTGCGGCGCAACCGGTGGGGGGGCGGTGGAATCCTCGGCGGCCGAGGGCGCAGCCCGTGGCGCAATCCATCGGCGGAGGTTTCGTTCTCCGCGGCCGAGAGCGCAATTTCTGGCGCACCCCATGCGAGGTCGCAGTGGCCTCGGCGTCCGAAGGTGCAACCTATGCGCGCGGCGTGGCTATGCCCGATGTAGATTCGCCGCCTGGGCTGTCAGTGGAGCCCAGGCGGCGACCTGTCTAGGGACGCCGCTGCGGTGGAGAAGCATATCAGACGCTGTCGGCCCCATGTGGCGCACATACTCCCGACTGCTACCGCGCGTGGTGGGAACCTCCCGGGTGCCGCCCACATCCTGGCGACAGGAGTGCCGTCGCTCCATCGCGACGGTGCCAAGCGCGCATCGTCTGCGCGCGCCGCGCGCCGTCTGCGTTCGTGCGCCCGGCCACGCGCGCGACCCCCCCCCTCCTCCTCCTCCTCCTCCTCCTCCTCCTCCTCCTCCTCCTCCTCCTCCCTCCTCCTCCTCCTCTCCTCCTCCTCCTCCCTCCTCCTCCTCCTCCTCCTCCTTCTTCTCCTACTCCTCCTCCTTCCCCCCCCACCGCCCGTGCGCGCCCCCATCGGATTCGACGTCGCGCGCGCCTCTTCCGCGCCAGAGGGCGGCGTCACCGTGTTTCCGCCGCGTCGCTGCGACGGCCGAGCCCGCCGCGACCTGCGCCGCGCGCGCGCGCCCTTCCCCCCCGCGCCGGCCTCGAGCGCGCGCGCCTCCCTGCCCAGTTTCCGCGCGTCGCGCCCGCGCGCCGCGGGGCGGCGCCCTGGCCGCCCAGCCGCTCGCTCTCGCACGTCGACGCCGCGCGCGAACGCGTCGGCGGCCCATCGCGGGGCGCCGCGCGCTCTTGGGCGGGGCGTCGGGGGAGGGCGGGGGGCGCCGAGGACAAAACACAGCAACGTGAAAAGGGCGGGCGGGGGGGGGCGCGGGGAGGGCGACATCAAAACGAACCCGCGCACGAAAGAGGCAGGGGGGGGGGCAAAATAAAAGCAACATTGAAACCGAAGGGGGCGGGGGGTGGGAATTACGAATGGGGGCGAGGGCGACCCCTCCGAAACCCCCTGGAAGTGGCGAGCAAAATAAAACAATCTTGAAACCATAATAGCTTAACAACAACTAAATGGAAGCCGAACTAGCTACATACAGCGCCGAATTGCAGCCGCCTGAGCAAGCGGCACGTGTGCCACGGCTCTTGCACAAAAAAGAAGGGGGCGGAGGAGGAGGAGGTGGAGGAGGCGGGGGGATGAGGGGGCAAGGCATCGCCCCTCGGGGCCCAGCAACGGGGCCCAAATCCCAGGTGGGGAGGGGAGGGGGGAGGTGGCGCGCGTCGCGACGCGGAATAAAGTGCTCGGAGCGGAGGGGGCACGGGGCGGAGGTCCCACTGGGGCGCTGGGGGCGCGGAGAGGAGGGGGGGAGGGGCGTGCGTCGCGACGCGGAAGAATGGTCGGGGCGGAGGGGGCACTGGGCGGGGCTTGGGGCAGAGGGCCACGGGGCGGGGGTCCAACTGGGGCGCTGGGGCGGGGGGGGGGGGGGGGGGGGGGGGCGGCGCGCGTCGCGACGCGGAATAAAACTGTCGGGGCGGAGGGGGCACGGGGCGGAGCCCCCGCTCGGGCGCTTGGGGCGCGGGGTACAGCGTTCGTGGCGGAGGGGGGCAGCGGGCGGGCCCCCGCGCCGGGGCTCTGGGAACGCGGGGGGGCTCGGGGCAGAGAGCCACGGCGCGGGGGGCCCACCCTGGCGCTGGGGGCGCGGGGAAGGGGGGGGGGGGGGGGGGGGGGGGCGACGCGGAATACAGTGGTCGGAGCTCTAGACACCCTGTGCAAGAGAATAAAACCTATCTGGTTAGGGGGGATTTGAAATCCATTTGGAAAAGTCCGCCGAGGGAGCGGGGCGATTTGAAACCTATGTGGAAAGAGGGCGAGGGGCTACTTGATCTATTTTGCGAATCTGGGCGGGCGCGTGGGGTGCCAATTTGAAAGCGACGCGAGTGCTTTGTGAGACTGAATAGGGTCCTGTTTGAAACTGATTTGGAAGTTGTGCGATGTGCCCACGCGGCGTCTGTTTGGAACCTATTTGAAACATGCGTGGAACCATGTGGAATCCATGCGAAACCGACTTGGCACCTATTTGAAACGCACTCGCAACCCATGTGGGAGCTATTTGACGCCCGTTTGAAAATAAGCGAAAGGAAACCCGCTGAATTTTGTCAATCTGCCCCCGCCCCACGCGCGCCCGCGCCCCGCCACGCCCTCGCCCCCCGTCGGCTTCATGCGCCGCCAGCGCCAGCAACGACGAAACCGCGCGCGCGCGCCCCCGGCGCGCCAGCGCCTCGCGCGCGGCGCGCCGGACTTAAGGCAGAGCTTGTTTGCATCGCGGGGCGCAAAGACTCCGCTTACCTCTCCGGCGCGGCTCGAGGGCCGCCGCGCGCGCGCGGGCCCGCTCGCGCGAGGGCGCCCGCGCGCGCGCCCCGCCCCGCGGGCCGCGGCGGCCGGCGCCGATCGACCCGACGGGGGGAGGCCGCGCGCTTCCGCGGACACATTGTCGGCCGATGTCAGCGGCGACCGCGGCCCCCGTCGGAGCGCCTCGAAGGGCGCCCGAGCGCGCGCCGCGCCGTCGCCCTCGGCGGGCGCCCCGACTTGCCAACGGAACTGGGCGCCTGACGCCAACGAGCCTTTCGGCGCGCGCGCGAGGCTCCCGGGCGCGCTCGAGGGAAGCCTTCGGGCCATGCCCTCAGACAGTGGCGCCGCCATACATGAGCGCCCTCACGCCCTAAGGCCTCGATGCCCCAATCGTTTCTACACCGATGCACCAGGCCATGGAACCGCGCAGCCCTTGGAACCCAAGGGCCCTGGGGCGCGCGAGACTCTAAGACTGCGGCCCTGGGGCCCAAGGGCCCAAGTGCCCTGCGACTGAGACCGCCGAGGCCCCGCGACTTACGGCCCTCGCGCCAAAATGCATTACTGGCGCGGGGCCAGAATATTATAAGATTCTGAACTCCCAGGGCCTTGCGGCCCCAATGCCTCAGCACCCCTAAGCCCGAAGACCCGCTGACGAGGGGCCCTGCGACCCTAAAATTATCCTTCCCTAGGGTTCCAACACGCCGAGATTTGAAAGCGCCTCGACACCTATACCCTGTGACCCTGGGCACCGAAGGCCGCGGCGCCTGGCGCCCCCCCCCCCCCCCCCCCGCGCGCCGCAGTGCGCCGCCGCCCTGGCGCCCCGATGCGCGAGCACCTTCGCGCCGCGCCAACCTGAGACACACGCCTTCCCTGATGTGCTAAGTCCACGGGGGCCCGAGGCCCCTGAGGCCCTCCTCCAAGAGAGCTCAACGCCGACCTTGATGCCCCATGGCCCGAAGTCTTCAGAACACTAGGATACCAAGTCCCCAAGACCTCAACCACTGGGGCCCTCGCTACCTCGAGGTCCGCAGGCCCCGAGGCCAAATCTGTGCCCTGAGGCCTTGAAACCTCAAGCCCCGCGCGCCCCATTTGAAGTCGGCGCTGGTGGGCGCGCAGCGGCAACAATGTAGCACGCGCGCTCATCAACGTGGCTCTCGGGCACGCTCGAATGGAAACCCTAGGACCCTACCCTTAGGCACTCATGCCGCCGTGCACTAAGTCACTAGCTCCCTCATGCCCTTAGGACCGAATGCCCTAATAGCGTACTGCTTTAATAACTAAAACAGTAATCACCTCCACCCCTTGCTACCTAAAGACCCCGAGGTACGTGAGATCCTGGGACCGTGAGGCCCTGGGAGTCTAGCCCAAGTTCCCTGATAACCTTAATACCCTGGAACCTACGACCCGCGCGTCATTGTGATTTACTGCCGCGGAACCACAATACCACAATATCCTGAACCGTCATAGCCTTACGGCCCCAACACCATAACACCTTACTGCCCCACTGCCCTAACACCCTCGCGCGCATGGTGGGCCCTGGTCCAGCGGGTCTCGGGGTCCATCTAGGGCTGCCCTGGGGCCAGTGCAGGGCGGTTGTCTTGGGGTTACTGTAGGCCTGTCTTGGGGCCCATGTAAGGCTGCCTTGGGGCCCATGCAGGGCTGTCTCGGGGCCCATGCAAGGCTTTCTTGGGGCCCATGTAGGGCTGCCTTGGGGCCCGTGTAGGGCTGTCTTGGGGCCCGTGTAGGGCTGTCTTGCGGCCCATGTAAGATTGTCTTGGGGCCCATGTAGGGCTGTTGTGGGGTCCATGTAGGGCTGCCTTGTGACCTATGTAGGGCTGCCTTGGGGCCCGTGTAAGGCTGTCTTGGGGCCCATGTAGGGCTGTCTTGGGGCCCATGTAGGGCTGTCTTGGGCCCCCCGGGCGCCTGCAAACTATTAGTTGGAGTCTGCGCTGGCGGGCGTGCAGCGGCAGACATGTAGCGCGCGTGCTCGTAAATCTTAAATCTACGGGGCGGCAAGGGTACGTGGCACTGTAAAAATCCAGGTGCGCGTTTTGACAACCGCGTTGGGCTTCGAGGTCGGTGGCTCCTTCTGCGCGGGTCGGCCAGGTACCTGGACACACTGCTGTACTACAGCAGGCACAATCTACAAGTATGCACGATATTGCGTACCGCGCCATCGCCGATTCTATAGGCGTTTCAGCAGCGGGAGCATTGTTCTCCCATTCCACAACATTGCTTTGCAAGGATTCTGCTTGCACCCATTTACCAGCTCACATCGTGTCTCAGCCTCCGCATGGCGAAGAAGTCGCGCCCATCGCTGTGCACAAGATCAGGGGACCCACGTTGAGGCTCGTAGCGATCATGGACGATCTCCCTCCGCGCTTCGAGGGCCAGCTGGGGTTCCAGATCCCAGCATCAATCACTGTCGTGCCCAGTAAACGCAGCCAGGAGCCGGCCGCCTCAGCATCGCATACCAGGTCCCAGGCCGAGCCGGCGTGCGCGGGGGCCCGGGCCGAGGCCGAGGCTCCTCCAGAGAAGCGGCTGCAGACAGGTGACGACGCACAGGCGTCACCAGAAGTTGAGACCTTGGAAGCAACGGGCGCACTGCCTGCAAGTTTTGCTGCAACCGAACAGCAGTCGGAGGCTTTGGCGACTCCGCCGTCGTTGGCGTCGGCCCTGCGCGTGCACCCCTTTCCAGTGCAGCCGTCGTTGGCAGCGGAGCTGCCTGCCTGCATCGCGCCGAGCTCCCAGCCAGCAGCCGAGAGTCCGGCCTCATGCTTGCCCGAGGGGGAGTCGGAAGCCCTGAGGCATCACACTGCAGCAGCAGCAGCCGCGCCAGCTGTCGTGGAGTCTCAGACCGCGGGTGCTCCTTCAGTGCACAAAGGGAACGGAGACGTCAATGTGTCAAGCAGCTCTCGCCGCAGGCAGGGAGGAGGAGGAGGAGGAGGAGGAGGAGGAGGAGGAGGAGGAGGAGGAGGAGGAGGAGGAGGAGGAGGAGGAGGAGGAGGAGGGGAGGAGGAGGAGGAGAGAGGAGGAGGAGGAGGAGGAGGAGGAGGAGGAGGAAGGAAGAGGAGGAGGAGGAGGAGGAGGAGGAGGAGGAGGAGGAGGAGGAGGGAGGAGGAGGAGGAGGGGGAGGGGGAGGTGTAGGGAGTCGACGTTCGGCCCCGTGGCGAGCCCCGCAGTGCAGGCAGAGTGCGAGGGCACGTTGCGCGAGGACGGCACCAAGCCGCCCTGGGAGGATTCTGCCCACGACACGCAGCGCGATAACGATACTGTGCTTGAGACGCTTACGTAAGCAGCTGATAGCTGCGAAACGAAGGGGGGGGAGGACTGAAGACTAAGTAAAAGATGGCTGGAGAAATGAGGCAGGAGGAATGAGGAGCAGGGAGTGACGAGGGACGGGGAGGAAGGAGGAACGTGGGGTCGGAGGGAGGATAAACAGAGAGACGATGGCTCGATATCCACAATTTAGTCTGGTCTCGTGCTCGCCTTGGTGCTGCATGAGGTTTTTTTAAAAAGTAGTCTGGAATTGACTCATACTCGATATTTTGTTTTTCCGGACGGCCAGCAGCGACAGAGATGTAACATTGCATCATTGCGCGTTCCTGCGAGCGTGAACGGACGATGGTATCGTGCCCCCTCCTGCGCCTCAGCATCGTCGTCGTCGTCCATGTCGTGCATCCTATGTGGTGCAACCTATGTGGTGCAACTAATTTCTGTTCGCAGTGAGTTGTCCACTCCACTGCTCGCGCAAACATCCCACTCACCCACCCACCCGCAACTTGTTTTGCAAAATCTCTTAAGACCGTGACGGTGGGTATCAAATGGCACTTGGCAACAACAGCAACGCCGACGACGACAGCGACAACGACGACGACGACAACGACTACGACGACAACGACGACGTCTCCAACGACTTCGACGACGCCGACAACGACGACGACGACGACGACGACACCGAGGACGACGACGACGACGCCGACGCCGACGCCGACGACGACGACGACGATGACAACGACGAGGGCGATGACGACGCCGACGACGACGATGACGACGACACCGACGACGACGACGTCAACGACGCCGACGATGACGACGACGACGACGGCGACGTCGACGCCGACGCCAACGTCGACGACGACGAAGACGACAACGACGCCGACGCCGACGTCGACGACGAAGACGACGACGACGTCGCCAACGAAGACGACGAGGGAGGAGGAAGGACGACGACGGCGACAACGACGACAACGACGACAACGACGAGGGAGGAGGGAGGACGGCGACGACGCGAACGACGAAGAAGGAGGATGGACGGCGACGCCGACGACGGCAACGACGAGGGAGGAGGGAAGACGACGACGACGACGACGACGAAATAGGAGGGAAGACGACGAGACGCCGACGACGGACGACGACGGACGACGACGACGAGGGAGGAGGAGGAAAAACGACCACGGCGACAATGACGACGGAAACGACCACGACGCCAAAGAGGACGACGACGACGACGAACACGAGGAAAGACAGACGACGACAAGAGGACGACGACGCGACGACGACGGCGACGACGCGGGAGGAGGGAGGACGGCGACGACGACGACGACGACGCAAGAGCGCGCGCGCACGCTTTTGTTGAAAATCCGAATGGCGAAACCTTGTGTGTTTGTAGGTTTTTTGGACACACGATTTTGAAATCCTTCCGAAACCGATAGGTTTTGAAGGTTTTCGGCATACGCGCGCGACGACGCGCGCGTCTGCACTTCGTCCCATTTTTTGCAAAAGGATTCTCGCGACGGCACACGCGCAAGGGCGTTCGACAGATTTCGACATGCGCGCGCGAAGCCCGTTTGGTAGCATTTTGTGAAAATCTTGAAGAACCTATGGTTTTCTTAAGATTTCGCAAGAGCTCGCGCGGAAGCTTTTTTAGCAAATCTGTGTTGCGAAACCTTATGTTTTTGTAGGTTTTTTGGACACACGATTTTGAAATCCTTCCGAAACCGATGGGTTTTGAAGGGTTTCGGCATACGCGCGCGACGACGCGCGCGTCTGCACTTCGTCAAGTTTTTTGCAGAGGATTCTCGCGACGGCATACGCGCAAGGGCGTTCGACAGATTTCGACATGCGCGCGCGCAAAGCCCGTTTGGTAGCAGTTTGTGAAAATCTTGTGAAACCTATGGTTTTCTTAAGATTTCGCAGGAGCTTGCGCGGAAGCTCTTTTAGCAAACCAGTGTTGCGAAACCCTGTGTTTTTGTATGTTTTTGGGGAACTCGATTGCGACATCCTTTTGGGATTTCGGCATGCGCGCGCGACGACGCGCGCGTGTGCACTTCGACCCACTTTTTGCAAGGGATTCGTGGAAAAGTGTTATGTTCGAGCAAAAAATGTCACCGCATAGTGTTTTTTACAAGGGACCCTCCGGGGGGGGGGTACCGGTTGGCATTTGACATTGTGATTTCATATTTAGGATGGACATGTGGTCAGAATCATATATGATTTACATCTTCGAAAGGGGTGTCGATAACGCCGGGGGGGGTAGATCCTATTCTGTTTTTAGAAAGGAGAATCTATGTGATCCAACCTATGTGGTGCAACCTATGTGGACGCCAAACTCTGTGGTGCAACCTATGTGGTGCAAATAATTTCTGTTCGCAATGAATTGTCCACTCCACTGCTCGCGCAAACATCCCAACCACCCACCCGCAACTTGGTTTGCAAAATCTCTTAAGACCGTGACGGTGGGTATCAAATGGCACTTGGCAACAACAGCGACGCCGACGACGACAGCGACAACGACGACGACGACAACGACTACGACGACACCGACGACGTCTTCAACGACTTCGACGACGCCGACAACGACGACGACGGCGGCGACGACGACGACGACACCGACGACGACGACGACGACGCCGACGCCGACGACGACGTCGACGATGACAACGACGACGCCGATGACGACGCCGACGACGACGATGACGACGACACCGACGACGACGACGACGACGTCAACGACGCCGACGACGACGACGACAACGACGACGACGGCGGCGACGACGCCGACGCCGACGTCGACGACGAAGAAGACGACAACGACGCCGACGCCGACGACGACGACGAAGACGACGACGACGTCGCCAACGAAGACGACGAGGGAGGAGGAAGGACGACGACGGCGACAACGACGACAACGACGACAACGACGAGGGAGGAGGGAGGACGGCGACGACGCGAACGACGAAGGACGACGGCGACGCCGACGACGGCAACGACGACGACGCCGACGACGACAACGACGACGAAGACGACGACGACAACGACGACGACGACGGACGACGAAATAGGAGGGACGACGACGAGACGCCGACGACGGACGACGACGACGACGACGAGGGAGGAGGAGGAAGGACGACCACGGCGACAACGACGACGGAAACGACCACGACGCCAAAGAGGACAACGACGACGAACACGAGGAAAGACAGAGGACGACGTAGGCGACGACGACGACGACGACGCGGGAGGGAGGACGGCGACGACGACGACGACGACGACGACGCGCGCACGCTTTTGTTGCACATCCGTGTTGCGAAACCTTCTGTTTTTGTAGGTTTTCTGGACACACGATTTTGAAATCCTTCTGAAACCGATGGGTTTTGAAAGATTTCGGCATACGCGCGCGACGACGCGCGCGTCTGCACTTCGTCAAGTTTTTTGCAGAGGATTCTCGCGACGGCACACGCGCAAGGGCGTTCGACAGATTTCGACATGCGCGCGCACAAAGCCCGTTTGGTAGCATTTTGTGAAAATCTTGAAAAACCTATGGTTTTCTTAAGATTTCGCAAGAGCTCGAGCGGAAGCTTTTTTAGCAAATCAGTATTGCGGAACCTTTTGTTTGTGTAGGTTTTTTGGACACACGATTTTGAAATCCTTCCGAAACCGATGGGTTTTGAAAGATTTCGGCATACGCGCGCGACGACGCGCGCGTCTGCACTTCGTCAATTTTTTGCAGACGATTCTCGCGACGGCACACGCGCAAGGGCGTTCGACAGATTTCGACATGCGCGCGCGAAGCCCGTTTGGTAGCAGTTTGTGAAAATCTTGAAAAAACCTATGGTTTTTTTTTTAGATTTCGCAAGAGCTCGCGGGGAAGCTTTTTTAGCAAATCAGTGTTGCGAAACCCTGTGTTTTTGTATGTTTTTGGGGAACTCGATTGCGACATCCTTCCGGCACCGAGGGTTTTTGAAGGATTTCGGCATGCGCGCGCGACGACGCGCGCGTGTGCACTTCGTCCTATTCTTTGCAAGGGATTCGTGGAAAAGTGTTATGTTCGAACAAAAAATGTCACCGCATAGTGTTTTTTTACAAGGGACCCTCCGGGGGGGGATACCGGTTGGCATTTGACATTGTGATTTCATATTAAGGATGGACATGTGGTCATAATCATATATGATTTACATTTCCGAAAGGGGTGTCGATAACGCCGGGGGGGGTCGATGCTATTCTGTTTTTATAAAGGAGAATATATGTGGTGCAACTGATTTTTACCCATGATTTGACACATCCCATGCTCTTGCAACCATCCCACCCACCCAACAGCAACGTGGTTTGCAAAACCCCTTAAGACCGACTACGACGGCACCGACGACAACGACTACGCCGACAACGACGACGTCTCCGACGACTTCGACGATGACGACAATGACGACGACGACAACGACGACGACACCGACGACGACGACGACGACGCCGACGCCGACGACGACGACGATGACGACGCCGACGACGACGACAACGACGACACCGACGACGACGACGACGTGAACGACGCCGACGACGACGACGACGACGACGACGGCGGCGACGACGACGCCGATGCCGACGATGACGACGAAGACGACGACGACGCCGATGCCGACGACGACGACGAAGACGACGACGACGTCGCCAACGAAGACATAGAAAAGGGAGGAGGGAGGACGACGACGGCGACAACGACGACAACGACGAGGGAGGAGGGAGGACGGCGACGACGCGAACGACGAAGAAGGAGGAAGGACGGCGACGCCGACGACGACAACGACGAGGGAGGAGGGAAGACGGCGACGACGACAACGACGACGACGACGACGACGACGACGACGACGACGACGGCGACGAAATAGGAGGGACGACGACGAGACGCCGACGACGGACGACGACGACGACGAGGGAGGAGGAGGAAGGACGACCACGGCGACAACGACGACGGAAACGACCACGACGCACGAGAAAGACAGAGGACGACGTAGGCGACGACGACGACGACGACGCGGGAGGAGGGAGGACGGCGACGACGACGACGACGACGACGCAAGAGCGCGCGCGCACGCTTTTGTTGCACATCCGTGTTGCGAAACCTTGTGTTTATGTAGGTTTGTTGGGCACACGGTGTTGAAATCCTTCCGAAGCCGATGGGTTTTGAAGGATTTCGGCATACGCGCGCGACGACGCGCGCGTTTGCATTTCGTCAAGTTTTTTGCAGAGGATTCTCGCGACGGCACACGCGCAAGGGCGTTCGACAGATTTCGGCATGCGCGCGCGCGAAGCCCGTTTGGTAACATTGTGTGAAAATCTTGAACAACCCATGGTATTCTTAAGATTTCGCAAGAGCTCGCGCGGAAGCTTTTTTAGAATATCAGTGTTGCCAAACCCTGTGCGTTTGTATGTGTTTTGGAAACTCGATTGCGAAACCCCTCCGACACCGAAGGTTTTTGAAGGATTTCGGCATGCGCGCGCGACGACGCGCGCGTGCGCACTTCGTCCCATTTGTTGCAAGGGATTCGTGACAAAAGTCTCATGTTAGAGCAATTACCCTGGCGACGTACCCAACCCCTGCGCCTCACTCCGCTGGACCCACCAGCAGCCCTCGAAAGTGGCGACGGTTTCGCAGATCGCAGCCCCCCAAGGACGGCGAGGTCTCGCTCAGATCTGCGCGGTGCCTCACTCCGCTGGACCCACCAGCAGCCCTCGAAAGTGGCGACAGCTTCGCAGATCGCAGCCCCCCAGGGACGGCGAGGTCTCGCTCAGATCTGCGCGGTGTCTCACTCCACTGGACCCGTCAGCAGCCATCGAAAGTGGCGACGGTTTCGCAGATCGCAGCCCCCAGGGACGGCAAGGCCCCGCTCAGATCTGCGCAGTGCCTCACCTCGCTGGACCCGCCAGCCGCCCTCGAAAGTGGCGACAATTCCGCAGATCGCTATGCTGGCCCCCCAAGCAGCCCTCGAAAGTTGCGACGGTTTCGCAGATCACAGCCCCCCAGGGACGGCGAGGTCTCGCTCAGATCTGCGCGGTGCCTCACTCCGTTGGACCCACCAGCAGCCCTCGAAAGTGGCGACAGTTTCGCAGATCGCACCCCCCAGGGACGGCGAGGTCTCGCTCAGATCTGCGCGGTGCCTCACTCCGCAAGACTCACCAGCAGCCCTCGAACGTGGCGACGGTTTCGCAGATCGCAGCCCCCCAGGGACGGCAAGGTCTCGCTCAGATCTGCGCGGTGCCTCACTCCGCAGGACCCACCAGCAGCCCTCGAAAGTGGCGACAGTGTCGAAGATCGCAGCCCCCCAGGGACGGCGAGGTCTCGCTCAGATTTGCGCGGTGCCCCACTCCGCAGGACCCACCAGCAGCCCTCGAAAGTGACGACAGTTTCGCAGATCGCAACCCCCCAGGGACGGCGAGGTCTCGCTCAGATCTGCGCGGTGCCTCACTCCGCAAGACCCACCAGCAGCCCTCGAACGTGGCGACAGTTTCGCAGATCGCAGCCCCCCAGGGACGGCAGGTCTCGCTCAGAACTGCGCGGTGCCTCACTCCGCAGGACCCACCAGCAGCCCTCGAAAGTGGCGACAGCTTCGCAGATCGCAGCCCCCAGGGACGGCGAGGTCTCGCTCAGATCTGCGCGGTGCCTCACTCCGCAGGACCCACCAGCAGCCCTCGAAAGTGGCGACGGTTTCGCAGATCGCAGCCCCCCAGGGACGGCGAGGTCTCGCTCAGATCTGCGCGGTGCCTCACTCCGCAGGACTCACCAGCAGCCCTCGAAAGTGACGACAGTTTCGCAGACCAGCCCCCCAGGGACAGCGAGCTGCGCGGTGCCCCTCCGCAGGACCCACCAGCAGCCCTTGAAAGTGGCGACAGTGTCGCAGATCGCAGCCCCCCAGGGACGGCGAGGTCGCTCCTCACTCCGCAGGTCCCACCAGCAGCCCTCGAAAGTGGCGACAGCTTCGCAGATCGCAGCCCCCAGGGACAGCGAGGTCTCGCTCAGATCTGCGCGGTGCCCCACTCCGCAGGACCCACCAGCAGCCCTCGAAAGTGGCGACAGTTTCGCAGATCGCAGCCCCCCAGGGACGGCGAAGTCTCGCTCAGATCTGCACGGTGCCTCACTCCGCAGGACCCACCAGCAGCCCTCAAAAGTGGCGACAGCTTCGCAGATCGCAGCCCCCCAGGGACGGCGAGGTCTCGCTCAGATCTGCGCGGTGCCTCACTCCGCAGGACCCACCAGCAGCCCTCGAAAGTGGCGACAGCTTCGCAGATCGCAGCCCCCCAGGGACGGCGAAGTCTCGCTCAGATCTGCACGGTGCCTCACTCCGCAGGACCCACCAGCAGCCCTCGAAAGTGGCGACAGCTTCGCAGATCGCAGCCCCCCAGGGACGGCGAGGTCTCGCTCAGATCTGCGCGGTGCCTCACTCCTGCAGGACCCACCGGCAGCCCTCGAAAGTGGCGACAGCTTCGCAGATCGCAGCCCCCCAGGGACGGCGAGGTCTCGCTCAGATCTGCGCGGTGCCTCACTCCGCAGGACCCACCAGCAGCCCTCGAAAGTGGCGACAGTTTCGCAGATCGCAGCCCCCAGGGACGGCGAGGTCTCGCTCAGATCTGCGCGGTGCAGCCCTCGAAAGTGGCGACAGTTTCGCAGATCGCAGCCCCCATCGTCGGCGAAGAGAGCGCAGGAGGAGGCGGGAGGCGGGAGGAGGAGGACGCGACCACACCCCTCTATTCAAAACGAATACCCAACCAAGGAGGGTTGGGGAAAATGTCCCCGCGTATTGTTTTTTTACAGGGGAACCTCAGGGGTGGCGATACCGGCCCCCCTGGGGTAGTGACAATTCATATTTAGGATGGACATGTGGTCATAATCATATATGATTTACATTCCCGAAAGGGGGGTGAATAACGCCGGGGGGGGGTCAGAGTCTATTCTCTTTTTAGAAAGGAGAATATGTGTGGCGTAATCTAGGTGGAGCCGTCTTGGTGGAGCCCTCTTGGTGGAGTCCTCTTGGTGGAGCCCTCTTGGTGGAGGCCTCTTGGTGGGCAGTCTGGGGGGGCATCTTGGAGGGGCCATCTTGGGGGAGCCATCTTGGGAGATAACGACTAGAGGTAATGCCAACATTGAGTTCCACAGCTCGCGTTGCTTTCTGCATGGCTTGCACGTGCATTGCACTGCAACTTTATGTTTCCCTGTCGCGTCCTGTGTGCCGGACGAGACCCAGACTTGGGCCGTGCACGTGGGCGTCTCGGTTGAATATTCTTGCCCTTAGTATCGACAGATGGTCCCATTGCCCCAGCGAAGGGCGAACGGGCAAGCACCAATGTTTCCGGACCCGTTGTTCTCCACAGCCATTTGTTTGTGATCGAGTTCTGTTGAGGAACAGTTGTGGTTATCTGATCTTCTCTATGGCTCCCAGGAGGGAGAGTAAGGAGTCGGGCGATGATGTCGACCAGCCGCCGCCGATTTGAGGCCCCGCCGCCACCTCAGGCCCCATCGCCATTCCGAAGGGCGCTGGGAGGGCTCGTACCAGGTCGGCCCGAAGCAGGAGTTCGGAGTGAGCTCGTCCGCGTCCGCCGAGGGAAAACCTGCCAAGAAGAAGCCCACGATCGGCTGCGGCATCTGCGGCGAGAAGAATGAGAGCATGGAGACGACGTGTAAGTGCGAGAAGTGCTCTGGGACGCACAAGTTCGCGTTCCCCTTCTGAACCTGGGACGTGCTGACTGACCAGTACCACAGCAACGAGAAAGTCAATGTTGGCTTTGACAACGCGCCTCAGATTATTCATAAGCAAGGCGGCGTGAAATCAGATACGGAGCCCCAGGAAACCGTGGGGGAGAAGTCTGGCCTTTTCGAGGACACGGTCTGGTCGTTCCGTTGCCTGAAGGAGAGCGACGTGGTCGACCTCTACAAGAAGCAGCCGCACGAGATCGACATGAAGCCGACGAACGTGGTGGACCAGAGCGGCGCCCTCAGGAACTTCTGTGTGCAAGTGAACCCTGACCAGCCGCACACCATCGTCAATATCTACCGCCGCAGGGAGCTCAACCATTCCATGCTGGCGATGCCTGCAAGCTGAAGTATGCTCCCCCGGCACGGCGCTGTCCAGATGCAGGCCGTGGTTGAGAACCGTGGCACGGACCTCGAGGCTCTCTTCCACGCGCCTTCTCACAATGACATGCTGGGTAAGGTCCAGGACAAGGCGACGGTGGAGCTCATCGAGGCGAGAAACGAGGCCCTCAAGTCCAGGGCTTCGGGTTCGGCGCCGTCGGCTTTGGCGCCGCCGGGGCCACTCTCGGAGCCAGTGCCGGCCAACAGTGCCGACGGAGCCGACGGAGGCGGCGAGCGAGCCCAAGGAGAGCCACGAGATCGCCACGGGCCCGCCAGCCTCCAAGCCTGTGGAGACGAACGCGTCCTCCCTGTCGCAGCTCGAGGGCGCCTCGCCTGGCGGTGCTTCTTCGCTGCTGCAGTCGGCGGCGTCGGCCGCGGGCGGTGGCTCCAAGGTGACCTCCGGCGAGGAGGGCAGCAACTGGGACTCTGGCGAGGGCACGGAGGAGTCGGAGGAAGCGGCCGAGGAGACGAGGGCCACGAGGGCGGGTTGGTCCAAGCTCAGGTTGTGTGGGATGCAAGGGTACCTTGAAACGAGCATGTAAGAGAAGATCACATCCGCACAACACACACACACATGAACTACTAACTGGCTACGCGCGTGCATGTAAACGTACGTGTGCAAGACAATACAGACGGCCCCTGTCCAACTTTAAGCCACCCGTGTACAACATCAGCGGGGTTACGGCCCCGACCCCAGCCCAAGCTTCAACCGTGGGGGGATCATAAATTAGGGAACCCAGCAGCCCTCGCAATAGAGCTGGACCGCAGGCAGTCTATGCACACTTGCAAGATCCACCGACTGCTCCTCCTCCTCCTCCTCCTCTTCCTCCTCCTCCTCCTCCTCCTCCTCCTCCTGGGGGGGAAGAAGCTGGGGCACACGGCGCGCCAGCTCAGGGACAACGTTACCAAGTTTACGGGTGATCCAGATCACACAGTCGAGGCGTTGACCCAAGGAACCCTAAGTAAGGAACGAGGCCCCTTTTTCCCATAAGTTCAACTTCGATTTCCCATGGAAAACCTCAGGAAAACCCAAGGCAAACTTTGAAACAATCAAGGAACACCGAGCCCCTCCCCGACGAAAAGGGTTCCTTCTTCAGCGCCCCGACTGTGATGTGGCTTCGGCGTGCTTGGACCTAGCAGAGAGGTGCAGGGTTGCTGGCGACCAGAAGGCGAAGACCATCAAGACGATGAGCGGCTCAGAGTTGGCGCAGCGCACAGACAGGGACGTCCCCAAAGTGCCCGCGGTGTTCCAGCGCGCGTTGTGGGAAAGGGCGCTCGAGGACTGGAAGGCCGACCAGGATTGGGCGTCCAAACCAGGAGTTGCGATCTCTATGTGTTTGCCGTGGGCTCGCGAGGTCGGAAACGTTGGTAATGTTGTGAAGTTCGAGTGCAAGTCCCCGACTCTTGCTTTGATGAGGCTGCCTGTTGCGGAGAAGGCATCGATATTCAAAGACTACCTGTGCAAGATCATCCTGCCGCGCTTCTTGAACCTCGGGAAGGGCGGGCACCAGAAGACCATTGAGCTCGCTGCCGCCGAGATGGGCGAAATCAGGGCGATGCCTGTGACCTGCGAGCTCGAAGTCGACAACGCCGCTGCGGAGGTCGTGGCGATGTTGCAGCTGATGAATACGCTCCGGGGGCAGGCCGAAGATACGCTGCACCCGGCGGCAGTGGAGCAGCTGGGCAAAGCTAAGGCCACCACAATCGAGGGCGCCGTCTACGCCGTCGTGCCAGGTGAGTCCTACTGGGAGGTGAAGCGGAAGGGCTGCAAAAAAACCCGAAGGATTGCAAAAAAACCCGAAGGATTGCAAAAAAAACCTTGAACGAAGGATTGCAAAAAAACCCTCTCCTGAACGAAGGATTGCAAAAAATCCTTCCTTGAAGCACTCTCCCGAGGTGAAGAGGTGGCGCCCGACAATGGCACGGCAGCCGGCAGCCCTGCAGTCCCATGGCAGTACCACGAAGGACCTGCCCGTCATCAAAGCTGCGCTCCCAGAGGTGGAGTACGGCTCCTTCTTCCAGATGCCGCGCGGTGCCCTGGGCCGCTTCTTCGAGCATCTCGCTGCTCATGTGAAGAACAGTCCACATGAGGCAACCGATGAGTTCAGCGATAATGTGGGGGCTCTCTCGCAAAAGGCGTATGCCATCTTCGGTGTTATCCCGGTCCGGAATGACGCAGTGGCTTCGATCAGCTCTCTCAGGTCTCAGAATAATGGGAAGAACCTCGTCGAGCATTTCTGCACCAAGCTCGAAGTTTTCAACTTAGACATGCTCGTCTTTGCAGTGGCTCAGTTCGACAAGATCGATGGCCTGAAAGACCTAGCGCCAGTACCGTCCATGCGGAAGTTCATCTCTTTCACGAAACCGGCAGTGGAATTGGTCACAAAGACGCGCAGCACCACCCTCGATGTCTATTGTGATCCGTTTTTCGATGCTTCGCTCAGGTGGATGTCTAAAGCAAGCGCTTGGTTGCAGTGGTCATGTGTCTCTCCAGCGGGGTCGGGTTTCAAGTCCTTCGAGCAGTTGATTGAAAGAGCGAAGTTGGCCAAAGCCGTGTTGAGGGCAATGGCGACCATCGTGCCGACAGACCCAAACATCGGCTTCTCTGACGAAGATGCCGCCGCTGCCCCCGATCACTCAGTGGATGCTTCCCTGAGCCTGCTGACGCAGTACGAGGCCGTGCAGGAGGGTGACCCCCAGAACGAGGCGGATACAGTGAAAGATACGTTCATGAAGCAGCTGACGCCAGAGACGGAGGCCCTCAAGCAGAAACTTTTCGGTGCGAAACGGGCTGCGCTGAAGGTGAAGCTTCTGACTGAGAACGAGAGCGTGCCGCTGGGCAAGCTCAAGGGCGGCCTCTTGGACAGAGATTGGCGCGACGGGATCAGCCCATCGATTGCATTCGATGGCTTGCTTGAGTGTGCGCACGACTTCCTGAAAAACCTGCCCCACGACCTCCTCAAGGCTGAAGTCGACTCGAGCATGCAACTAAAAAATGATCTCGAGACCCTCACCTCAAAGTTCAACATCACAGTGCAAAGCAGTCCTGCCCTGACGGAGGCCCTGGCAAACCTGCAGCGAGCTGCAACGACGGTGCTCGAATCTGCCGTTGTCTACGGAGTGAAGAAAAATCAAAGGCAATGCAGTCGTGTTGAAGAAATATTTGAAAGTAAAATTAGACAAAGACAGCTGGGGAGTGGAAACACTGTTCGAGTCAGTGCAGCTCGCCCTGAAGAAGGGCATCGGTATGCAGAGTATTATCTGAGATATGATGTACATGTGCGAGACAGCATGATAGGATACGAAGTTGCACGTGAAGTGCTTGCTCGTTCACATAAGATGGCTTGAACAATGTAGCTCGGTCGTACCGCTCGTCCTTGGAACAGAGGCTGATCACGCAACATAAACAACCACACAAACATCAGACACATAACAAACAAACATAACACAACAAGCCGGCATTACACAAACCAACAGCCTAACATCTAAGACGCAATCATCCATCATCATCACCGCCATCACCGTTATCATGGCCGTCCCTCCTGTCCCTTCTTCCGGAGCTGTCCTCTCGGTCCTCCCTCCCTCCTTCCCCCTTGCTCCCCCTCCCCTCCCTTCATCATGCTCCCTTTCCCCCTCCCCTCCCGTCAGCTCCCTCCTCTGCTCCCCCCTATCCCCTTCCCCTGCCCTCACCATCCCCTCCCGTGACGCTGCGCCCGACGGCCCCGTCGTCGACGGCGGCGTCGCCGAAGGCGCCCCCGCCCGAGGGGGAGGGCGAGAAGGAGGGCGAGGAGGACGAGGAGGAGAACGAGGAGCAGAAGGAGGAGGACGAGGAGAACGAGGGGGAGTTGGAAGACGAGGGGAAAAAGGGTACGATGAAATACGATGAAAAAGAGGAGGAGGACGACGACGATTAGGCGGAGGAGGAGGAGGAGGACAAGGGAGAAATGCTGTAGCGCATCAGAGCAATGTTCCTTGGGTTTTTTTGCGGGCCCCGCCCTCTCCGGCCGCCTGAGGCCCCGCCCGCCTGTGCCCTGTCTCCCTAATTAGAGCTGTGCGTAGCCCGCCTAGCTTTTAGCGGAAGAGGTTCGCTCTCGCCCCGCCGACCAAAAAAAAAACAGTGTTCCTTGGGGTCTCGTTGTTTCCAGACGTGTCTCGGCAGGGTGCCTGAGGACCGTTGGTGCTGCTGCCGATACCAAGGATTCGTTCCGATATGCGCAGGGGCGTGCGCTCGGAAGTGCGCATCCTGTGCCATTTGCAATGGGGTCGTGGCGAGGGGGGTGCGGATCCAGGGTCATCCGCGCGGGATCGTGGCATGGTTCAGGAGGGAAAGAAACACACAGACACAGTTAATCCTCGAATCCCCAGAAAATATGGGAAAATATGGGAAGTGGGGGGGAAGACAGAAACCCAGAAAATATGGGGAAATATGGGGAAGATGTTCATTTGTGTGTATTTATTTGTGTGTCCTTGGGCCCCTTGAATGGTGAGTACGTGCCCTACGTAATTTAAGCACTATGCTGTTCTGAAGACGCGCTGCGTCGGTGACAGCATTTCCCGTTTCCCAAGGGTCCCCAGGGAGTGTCGCGGAGCGGGAGCATAGCTTCGGACACAACCAAGATGGCCTTCAATACGGCCCAACACGGCCCCAAGAAGGCCGCTGACGGCTGCGCTACGATGGCCACAAAGACCCCCCATGTGCCACCAGGCGGCCTCCACGAGGACCCCGGAGAAACCCTCAAGATGCCATCACAACTATTACATGTAGTGTGCCAGAGAGTGATGGCTTCAATCAAAGCGACAAGGGGGGCTGATGAACTAAGACACTTCCTTTGAAACAAAACGCTTGCCCTATTTGAACTGTATTTTAAACCTATTTTACTCATTATTCAAAATCCTATTTTGAGCCTATTAAAAATCAATGCTCAGGTTTTCAAGGAAACCTTCTCTCTGTGGCACAGCGCGACTATAACCGATGCCTGAATGGCGTTACAGCTCGAGAGGATGCTCGTGAAGCGTGCGCACTGGACCTCCATGTCGAAGTGGGCGTCGGTCTGTGCGAGCGTCACCCCACGAACTTTGCCGGACTCCAGGATGGCACTGGCCTCCGTGGCAATGGCGTTGGTGACAGTATCCAGGGAGCCCTGCAGGCGTGCCTCCTCCCCCTGGAGGTCGTCCACCTCTGTGGCCGCAAGCAGGACCGTGACGAGCCCAAGCTCCCTGCAGTAGGCGTAGCTGTCCACCCACACGCCGCTGCCAGCGGCAGCCCGCAGGCCCTCGCGGCCTGAGAGGAGGGTGGCCTCGACCTGGTCCTCGAACGTCGACTTGGCGCTGCCGTTGGAGACCATGGCCGTGAGGCCCCCGCTGTCCACCCGGATGCTCAGCGCCATGGTGTGTGGCGTGCAGCACGCGCCCGCGTAGAGCGTGCGGACCTGGGCGCAGGCCAGCGGCAGCGCGAATTCGCCCGCAGCCTGCCGGAGGCCCCCGCACGTGAGCGCGGCCGCCGCCGCACCGGCCTCGCGCGCGACGGCGGCGGGGTCGATGCCCTGGCGTGGACACACGCTGCAGTCGACAGGGCCATCGCACATGACGCCGCCAGCAGCCTCGCAGGCAGCGGGGCCCATCGAGCAGTTGCAGCTGCCGCCGACCGAGCACCCCCCCTCGCATGCGCTGCAGGTGCCGGTCACCGGGAGCCCGCAATCAACGGCGTCGGAGCCGTCGCTGCACCACATGAGCCCATGCATGGTGCACAACTCCATGGAAGCGCCGCACCTGCAGGTCGTCTTACCATTGCAGCCATCCACGCACAGCTCGCTGCCAGCTGCACCCGTCGAGAAAGACTGGCCGCTCTGGCTGGCATCAAGGTCACACGTAGAGCCTTTGAAGAGGAAGCAACAGAAGCCGTTTGAGATCATGCTGCAACCGGGGGTCTGCGCGCAAACCTGCTGGCACGCCTCGTCGGTCCGACCGTCGCACATGCGCCAGCCGAAGCCTCGCTGCAGGCCCCAGCCGGGGCCGAGCTCGTCCGACTGCTGCCAGTCGGCATCGTGGTTCCTGAAGGGGAACTGGGACACACAAATAAATACACACAAATAAAAAGATTCCCCATCTTTTTTCATGTGTTCTGGGTCTTTGTCTTCCCCCCCCACTTCCCATATTTGCCCATATCTTCTGGGGAATCCTAGATTAATAGTGTCTGTGTTTTTTCCCCTCCCGAGTTCCGGCAGGTGCCTGGGCCCAAGGCATGCCAGACAGCGTCCGCCCGCGGGTTGCTGCCCCCGCCGCAGGAGCAGCACTGCAGACTGGCTGTGAAATCCTCGTCGTCGTACGCGGCCGCGGACAGCAGGCAGTACTCTGGAAGGTCGCTGTAGATGCCACATCCTGCCTCGCCGATGCCTTCGCCTGCGTTGAACGTAGCACGCCCCGCCGTATCCTGGCAGTCCGCCTGGCAGCTCTCGTTCCTCGTGGTGTTGCCGCACAGGCCACAGGTGCTGTCGATGCCGTTGTAGCAGTGCTCACACTGACTGCAGGCGGCACACGTTCCATCACTTTTGCAAAATGAGCCGTCGGAGCATGAGGAGTGGGCGGAGCAGTACTCCTCGCAGCTGCAGCCGGCGCAGTCGCAGAAGTAAGTGCTCTCCAGCGCCAGGCACCCCCAGAGGGCTGAGTCGCCCATCGACGTGGTGATCTCGTCGCAGCTCAGGCCGAAGCACGAGCTCGGGCAGGAGCTTGACGTCGGCGCGGGCGTGGGCGTCAGGAAGCAAAGGCACTGGTCGGTCGCGTCGCAGCTGCCGGTGTTGCCCCCACCCGAATTGATCTTCAGGGTCCCGTCCTCCAAGTAGCAGCCCGGGGGGTCGGTCCGAGAGCCGCTCTGACCGTCGTCCAGCGGCGTCGTGTCGGGCAGCTGCAACCCCAGCTGCACCGCGGCAGCCTCGCAGAGGGTGTCGTTCGTTATGGGCTCTTGGCAGGATCCATCGGTGACCACGATGAAGTTGTAGTTCGTTAGCACCACGACTTGGTCGACCACGGCGGAAATTTCTCCATTGATGACGCTGTCCATGTTCGGGATAGACTGCACCTCGTCGGCAACATTGTCGGCCATGGTCCGAGAATTATCCCCCAACTGCTGCGACAAGGTCTGGGGCCTGATGAAGGTCGGCAGCCGGATAGTTGCAACAACGAAAACTGAGCCTGCGTAAAGCTCCACGTCAACATTGTCAGGATTCACGCCCGCAGCGCTGGCTAGTGTAATCTGAATAGTACCCTTGAAGGCCTCTTGGACTTCTTCGTTCTGCGATAAGAGCACGAAGTCCACCCCCTGCACGGTGATGCCCACAGACACCTTCTGGCTGAGTTCGTCTTGACCACCGCCGCATGCGCAGCATGCTTCCTGCGCGATATGCCCGAAGTTTCTGAACGCTGGCGAGTCACTCGGACAATTCATCGTCCCATACCAGTCACAGTTGTACGTGGGCCCTCCGGTATCGTACCACTCATGCCACCCTGGCCACTCTGTAACGTTCTCGGTCACATTGAGATCGAAGCACTGCTCTGTGGGAGCTGGCGTCGGGGCGAATGTCGGCGATAGCGTGGGAGGCCAATAGCCCGTGCGCGTAGTGGTCGTCTCCGAAGTCGCAGTGTAGGTCGGAGACACCGAGGCGCAAATACACTGGTCACCCTGGCTGCACGAACCCTTGTTGCTTCCATCGGAGTTGAACTTGAGTTTTGAGTTCTCCAAATAACAGAAGGGCGGATCACTCCACCCTCCACTCTGTTCATCATCGATTGCGGGAACGGTGCTGAGGTTAAGCTCGTATGCGGCCAACGTGCAACCATCGATGTACATTATCCACCTGTCACATTGGCCGTGCGTCAATACATCATACAAAACAGTCGTCACGGTACTGGACGACGTCATGGTGGCCGACGTCACAGTCGTACTGCTGGAACTCGACGTCACGGTGACCGATGTCCTGGTGGTGCTGGACGACGTCATGGTCATGGTGGCCGACGTCACAGTCGTACTGCTGGAACTCGACGTCACGGTGGCCGATGTCCCGGTGGTGCTGGACGACGTCATGGTGGTCGACGTCACGGTCGTACTGCTGGAACTCGACGTCACGGTGGCCGATGTCCCGGTGGTGCTGGACGCCGTCATGGTGGTCGACGTCACGGTCGTACTCGATGTGCTGGAGCTCGACGTCGTGAGGGCCGACAGGGTGGTACTCGATTCCTGAACAAAAACATATGATGTGTGTCCACCGTTTTCGTCTACACAGGCGTCCGAGCACTTGCAATCGGCGTCATCCCCTGCAATGGTGAAGAAATTATACGTCGCGCACTCAATCGCGCACGCTGCAGGAGTGTAGGGTTTGCCGACGGTAAGCCATCCACTCTGCCTGGTGCCACTACCATCGGCACATCCGCGTTGAGGAATAAGCAAAGAATACGCGGTCGTTGCCACGTAGAGCTCGACTTTATTCACGACGATTCCGTTGGGGCCGGGCATGCCACCATCATGTTCTTGGAAAGAGCCAACTGCGTACCACCAAGACCAGTCGGCCACGCTCCCGTCCAAGAGCGCGTATGTAGAAACGCTTTCCAGGCCCCCCCAATACGCGTCAGTGTAGTGGACAGCCACATCCTCATAGCCCGCAACTGGTCTGGTTAATTGCTGCCCTGGTGAAGTATATGGGTTGAGCGATTGATTCCATATTTGGTCCTGCAATTCCGAACCTGGCCAACTCAATTTGAACGTGAACACTCCGTCGCCGCTGCGATAATTTTCAATTTGATCCAAAATTGCATAATTGTCATTTTCAGGATATCCCGCGTTTTTCGACCACTCGCCCTCTGTGAACAAAGTCGGATACGTTTGCCGAGCCAATAACGTCCAAAACGTAGTGCCCGTAGTACCCTGATTGCACGCTTGGACATCCTTGATCTCGTGGAAATTCGTCATCAAACCGTTTCTTGCGGTGAAGGTCAGCTGGCCACTACCAATGGGAGGCGAGTAGCTACTGATCCAAGCTGTTTTGTAATAGGAGTTGCTGTCAAAATTCAATGCGACACTCGCACCACTGCCGATCGGCGTGACCTCTCAGGAAGGCACCAACTATACACCAACACCGATCCTGGCCAGGATAACCCTGGGCCCAGGATCGGTGTATACGCCCTCCTGCCTTGCGCAAGAAGGCACATGCACCGATCCTGGGCCCAGGGTGATCCTGGGCCAGGATCGGTGTTGGTGTATAGCTGGTGCCCTCCGACCTCTACAATGACGCTGTGCCAGTCGGAATCTTCGAAGCTGGGGGCCTGTCCATCTGAAAACAGGATATCTCCGTTCCACCCAATCCTCACGCCGCGATCCGACCCGTGGGAGTCAAAACAGACGGACAGGCCCACCGCAGAGACATCCTCCCAGGTATTGTCGTCATAACCTAGGGAGCCCACAAAGGACGTACGCGCCCAGCTATGTACATGAACACGGCCCCTCGATCCGCGAGACTGGCCGCGTTATACGAACATTTGTGAAATGCGTGCTCTCGAAACCAGCGTGGATTCATGTACATGTACGTCCTTCTTTCGCTCCTGAGAACCACCGTACTTCATACAGCACCCGTCGGCACCCGATCCACCACCCTGGAACATGTCGAACTGAATGGTGAATCCCTCCGACACCGCGAACGAAACCGCAACCCGTCCATAAGCGCTCTGTGCATTTGATGTCAATCCGACAATGTCGTCGCTGATTTGATAGGACTGATACTGATAAGAGAAATGGCTTGCAGACATCGAGGTGCAGGACCACGGTGTTGGAGCCAGAGTCAGAGTCAGCATAATGAAGCTGCACACATTGCCATTGAGGCACTGAGTCGAAGCCATATTGTCTCCGTCGGCGTTTCCATCGAAAACCATGGATCTTGAATCTGTAGTCCCCACACAATCTGCGCATGCAACAGATACGTAGGTGTTGCCACCATCTGTGGAATACAGCATGCTGCCTGCCCAGCCATTTGATGTTGGATTGTGCATCTGTAGCGCCAGGATCGCGCTGGAAAAACACTTTGAGAGCACTGTTTCACCTCGGTCAAAGGACCCAGAGGCCTCTTGCACAAGCCCACTGCCCACATCCACGCTCACGTCCACGGTGCCTTGATCATGGGTCCCAGTGCCAGTGACAATCTGCAGACAATACGGAGTGGACACCCGTGCCCACGCCGAGGCTGCCCGACGATCGCCCACGTCTCCAGCTACGCCGCGCGCCTGCGACCCGCCGGAGCGCTCTGCCGGGATCCCCCGCGGGGCGAGCGGGACGGACGGCACCTCCCCCCGGCCCCCCGCCCGCCCGCGCACGGCGGCCTCCTGCGGCTGCGCGTAAGAGTGACCCTGGGCAAGAGTGACCTTTGGTGCGTGGCTTTTTGGGGGGCGCGAGGAGGCCAAGCACAGGCGCGCAAGGCGCTACTATCGCAACGAGCGCGGCGATCGGGGGACCCCCATGCGCGCGCACCAAAGGTCCCAGACCCCTGACGTCATGATTTTTTCATGACGCGACCCCCAGAGGTCCCGACCCATTCCCCGGGACCGGTTTTTCGTCCTGACTCGTCTTTTGACGGTCCCGAGGCCCGGCGAGGGCCCACGGAGGCCGAAAATGGCGAAAAACCTCCCGTCGTGATTTCTTCACGACGCGAGGAGGTCTGGGGTCCCTCCGGCGAAGGGTCCCTCTTGCGTGCAGGCGACTCCTGCAGGGCGAGGCCCTCCGCGCCCAGCGCGTCCCTCAGGGCACGCCGGGCTCGCAGCAGCTCGCCGCGGCACGGCCGCGCCTCGCCGCCCGCGAGCGCCGGGAGCGCCGCGAGGAGCGCCAGGGCCGCGGCGCGCATCTCGCCGCGGGCAGAAACTGTTGTGGGGCAGTGCAAAGGGGGGTCAAAGCGTCGTGAAAAAATCACGACGGGAGGTTTTTCGCTATGTTCGGCCTCTGGGGGCCCTCACCGGGCCTCGGGAGCGTCAAAAAACGACTCAGGACGAAGAACCGGTCCCGGGGAAGGAGTCCAGACCTCTGGGGGTCGACGTTGTGAAAAAATCACGACGTCGGGGGTCGGGGGTTGTGGGGCAGTGCAAAGGGGGGTCACCACTAGGGGGGTCGCCACTTCCTCGAGGAAACGCCACTTCCTCGAAACTCCCTCGAGGAACTGGGCCCCCCAGAGCCCCGAGAACGCGAAGAAGCGTCCAAGAGCAGCCTCGACCCCTCGACTCTCCATCCTGGAACCTCGACTTCCAGGAGAAGCTGGCGACCCCCCCAGTGGTGACCCCCCGTGGCACTGCCTGATGTCCCAGACCCCCGACGTCATGATTTTTTCATGACGCGACCCCCAGAGGTCCAGACCCATTCCCCGGGACCGGTTTTTCATCCCGAGTCGTTTTTTGACGGTCCCGAGGCCCGGTAAGGGCCCTCAGAGGCCGAAAATAGCGAAA
The DNA here is from genome assembly GCA_963575745.1 of Prorocentrum cordatum. Classification (NCBI taxonomy): domain Eukaryota; class Dinophyceae; order Prorocentrales; family Prorocentraceae; genus Prorocentrum; species Prorocentrum cordatum. Next base: position 57,456 of record CAUYUJ010021279.1, read on the forward strand.
AACCTCCCGTCGTGATTTTTTCATGACTCGAGGAGGTCTGATGTCGTTGGGCGGAGCCGCGGGCCACGCGCGCCGGGCGTGGGGATCGATAGCCCCAGGCGCCCCCGACGCCGAGCGGCTGGGGCCAGAGCGGCTGCAGGAGCTGCAGGAGCCTGCACGGAGGGGGGGCGGGTCGTGGTCAGAGGTGTGGCTCTCGCCTCCGCGCGGCGCACGCTCGCTCCTCCTCCCTCCTCCTCCTCCTCCTCCTCCTACTCCTACTCCTACTCCTCCTCCTCCTCCTCCTCCTCCTCCTCCTCCTCCTCCTCCTCCTCCTCCTCCTCCTCCTCCTCCTCCTCCTCCTACTCCTACTCCTACTCCTCCTCCTCCTCCTCCTCCTCCTCCTCCCTCCTCCCCCCCCCCTTCCCCCTCATCCCCCGCCCTCCCAGACCAGGAGTTGTCAGACGTGCAAGGGCTTCGCGAACTGAGGGCGGGTGGTCTTCCGAACGTGGCTCTCGCCTCCGCACGGCGCACGCTCGCTCGCAATGTATTTGCAAGCGCTTCACGGATTGAGGGCGGCTCCTTTTCAAAATGCAGCTCTCGCCTCAGCGTCGCGCACATTCGTTTGGAACATTTGCAAACAGTTTCACGGATTCCCACCATCAGCGTACCGGAAATCCCACCGGCCCTCTGGGCGACAGGTGGTCCAACGAGATCCCTCTTCCCTCTCCCAGAAAAGACCCTCTTCAATTACGGGGAGGGGTTGACCCCTCCCCTTACCCTTCTCCTGGACTTTTTAGGGGGGGCCCGCGAGGTGTCAGGGCGTCCAAAACGGCCTCGTCGAGGAAGCCAAATTCACTGATTTTACTAAGGTTATGGCCCCATTTTGGCCTTTTTGGGGTGGGGACCGAAAAATGCCCACCAGCCCTCTGGGCGCCCAAATCTTTGATTTTACCAAGATTTGGGCACCAGTTTGGTCTCTTGAGGGGGGGGGGGGGGCAGAGGGGGGGCTGAACGTTATCCCACCAGCCCTATGGGCGCCCAAATCATTGGTTTTGCTAAGAAATTGGCCCCATGTTGGCATCTTTTCGGGGGGGGGGCTGAACGTTATCACCGCTCCTCCTTTGATCGATGGCCTTCAAGATGGCCCCAAGAGGCCGTCCAGGGTTCCCAAGAGGGCCCCAAGAGAGCCCCAAGAGGGCCCTAAGGCGGCCCCAGAGGCCTCCAAGACGCCCAAGATGGCCTCCAAGACGGCTAAGATGGCCCCAGGATGCCTCCAAGACGGCCCAAGATGCACTCAAGACGGCCTGAGGTGGCCTCCAGATGGCCTAAGACGGCCCAAGAGGCCCCCAAGAGGCCTCCAAGACGGCCCAGAGGCATCCAAGAGGTCCTCCGGGAGGGCCCGGATAGGCCAAAAACACTGATGTTCCTTAAGTTGTTTTGGCAGATGTTGGCACTTGTTCCCAACCATCCTGTGGTGTTGGGTCCTCGTTTTGAAGAAACGGTCCCCGCGTTCCTTCTCCTCCTTCTCCTCCTCCTTCTCCTCGCCCTCCTCCCTCCAGGGTTTGCATGCCTCCCCACCACCCATTTCGGCACACCCCTCACACGTTTCGTGGCCCCATAGGCAGCTCCACCGAAGGCCCCAGTGGCTGCGTTCGCATGCCTCCCCACCACCCATTTCGGCACACCCCTCACACGTTTCGTGGCCCCATAGGGAGCTCCACCGAAGGCCCCAGTGGCTGCGTTCGCATGCCTCCCCACCACCCATTTCGGCACACCCCTCACACGTTTCGTGGCCCCATAGGGAGCTCCACCGAAGGCCCCAGTGGCTGCGTTCGCATGCCTCCCCACCACCCATTTCGGCACACCCCTCACACGTTTCGTGGCCCCATAGGGAGCTCCACCGAAGGCCCCAGTGGCAGGGTTCGCATGCCTCCCCACCACCCATGTTCGGCACACCCCTCACACGTTTCGTGGCCCCATAGGGAGCTCCACCGAAGGCCCCAGTGGCTGCGTTCGCATGCCTCCCCACCACCCATTTCGGCACACCCCTCACACGTTTCGTGGCCCCATAGGGAGCTCCACCGAAGGCCCCAGTGGCTGCGTTCGCATGCCCCCCACCACCCATTTCGGCACACCCCTCACACGTTTCGTGGCCCCATAGGGAGCTCCACCGAAGGCCCCAGTGGCTGCGTTCGCATGCCTCCCCACCACCCACGTCGGCACACCCCTCACACGTTTCGTGGCCCCATAGGGAGCTCCACCGAAGGCCCCCAGTGGCTGCGTTCGCATGCCTCCCCACCACCCATTTCGGCACACCCCTCACACGTTCGTGGCCCCATAGGGAGCTCCACCGAAGGCCCCCAGTGGCAGGGGCGCATGCCTCCCCCCACCCATTTCGGCACACCCTCACACGTTTCGTGGCCCCATAGGGAGCTCCACCGAAGGCCCCAGTGGCTGCGGTCGCATGCCTCCCCGCCACCCATTTCGGCACACCCCTCACACGTTTCGTGGCCCCATAGGGAGCTCCACCGAAGGCCCCAGTGGCTGCGGTCGCATGCCTCCCCACCAACAATTTCGGCACAACCCCCTCACACGTTCGTGGCCCCATAGGGAGCTCCACCGAGGCCCCAGTGGCTGCGTTCGCATGCCTCTCCCCAACTCACCCCCATTTCGGCACACCCCTCACACGTTTGGTGGCCCCTAGGGACTCCACCGAAGGCCCAGTGGCTGCCACCACCCATTTCGCAAACCCCTCACCGCACACCCCTCACACGTTTCGTGGCCCCATAGGGAGCTCCACCGAAGGCCCCAGTGGCAGGGTCCGCATGCCTCCCCATCACCCATTTCGGCACACCCCTCACACGTTTCGTGGCCCCATAGGGAGCTCCACCGAAGGCCCCAGTGGCAGGGTTCGCATGCCTCCCCACCACCCATTTCGGCACACCCCTCACACGTTTCGTGGCCCCATAGGGAGCTCCACCGAAGGCCCCAGTGGCAGGGTTCGCATGCCTCCCCACCACCCAGTTCGGCACACCCCTCACACGTTTCGTGGCCCCATAGGGAGCTCCACCGAAGGCCCCAGTGGCTGCGTTCGCATGCCTCCCCACCACCCATTTCGGCACACCCCTCACACGTTTCGTGGCCCCATAGGGAGCTCCACCGAAGGCCCCAGGGCTGCCGCCCGCATGCGTCCCCTACACCCATTTCGGCACACCCCTCACACGTTTCGTGGCCCCATAGGGAGCTCCACCGAAGGCCCCCGTGGCAGGGTCCGCATGCCTCCCCACCACCCATTTCGGCACACCCTTCACACGCTTCGTGGCCCCATAGGGAGCTCCACCGAAGGCCCCAGTGGCGCCGTGCCTATGAGAAGAGGGGCCTACTTTGCGTGCCCCCTCCTTCGTCTCATATCCGCGCGGTACTCGCAGCTGCAATTGGTTGGGTCCTTCGCCAGGCTATTTTTTTTTGGGCATTCCGACTGCTCAAGACGGCCCAAGAGGCCCCAAGATCGCACACGAGGCTCCCAAAATGGCCCCTATGACGGCCCAAGAGGCCCCCAAGACGGCCCAAGAGGCCTCCAAGACGGCCAAAATGGCCTCCACAACGGCCAGAATGGCCCAAAGATGCCTCCCAAACGGCCCAAGATGCACCCAAGACAGCATAAAATGGCCTCAGTCAGGACGGCGCAAGACAGCCAGCCCAAGAGGCCCCAAAGAGGCCTCCAAGACAGCCCAAAAGGCGTCCTGGCGGTCTTCCCGGAGGGCACGAAGAGGCCCAAATCATTGACTGTCACAAAAAAATGTTTGAAACATGTAGGCATTAGTTTCTGCTCGGCATTCCGACGGCTCAAGACTGCGCAGAAGGCCCCCAAAATCGCCCAAGAGGCCTCCACGATGGCCCCATGACGGCCCCAAAGACGGCCCCAAAAAGGCCCCCAAACGGCCCAAGAGGCCTCCAAGACGACGCCCAAGATGACCTCTAAGAACCCTTGGATATGCCCCAAGTGTGCCCCACGACGACCCAGACAGGCCCCCAACACGGCCAAAAACGGAAAGTGCGCCAGTGGATCTCCCTGAATACACTAGAAGGGGGGGTGGGGTCCAGAACCCCCCCCCCCCTCCTCCCCTTCAAGGGGGGGGGTCCGGATCCCCCCCCGCTTGTTCCTTTTTTTTGGGGGGGGGGGGTCTTCGGGAACCCCCCCTCCCTTGAAGGGACGGGGGGGGGTCTGGACCCCCCCCCCCCTTGGCGCGGAAAGGGGGGGGGCGGGGTTCGGACCCCCCCCCTCCCCCTTTTGCGCCGGAAAGGGAGCCGGGGAAGGGGGGCCTCTCTCGCTTCTCTTTTCTGCGCCAGACAAGGTGTGTAGGGAGTACGGAGCTGGGAGTAGGGAATGGTGAGTAGTGACTAGTGACTTAGTGCGTAGTAAGTAGTGAGTAGTGGGTAGTGAGTAATGGGTAATGGGTGGCGAGTAGGGAGTAGGGAGTAGGGAGGGGAAGTAGTGAGTAGTGAATAGTGAGTAGTGTGTACTGATAAGTGAGTAGTGAGTGGCGAGTAGTGACTAGTGAGTAGTGAGTAGCGAGTAGTGAGTAGTGCGTACTGAGTAGGGAGTGATGAGTAGTGGGTAGTGGGTAGTGAGTAGTGGGTGGCGAGTAGTGATTAGTGAGTAGTGAATAGTGGGTAGTGCGTAGTGAGTAGTGAATGTTGAGTAGTGAGTCTTAAGTAGTGCGTACTGAATAGAGAGTAGCGAGTAGTGAGTAGTGAGTAGTGCGTTGTGAGTAGTGAGTCCTGAGTAGTACGTAGTGCGTGGTGAGTAGTGATGAATAGAGGGTAGTGGGTAGTGGCAGTGGGTAGTGTGTAGTGAGTAGCGAGTAGGGAGTAGCGAGTAGTAAGTAGCGAGGAGCGAATAGGGCGTACTGAGTAGTGAGTAGAGAGTAGTCAGTAGTGAGTACTGGGTAGTGAACAATGAGTAACGGCTAGGGAGTAGCGAGTAGTGAGGAGTGAGTAGTGAGTAGGGAGTAGTGAGCAGTGAGTCGTAAGGAGTGGGTAGCGAATAGTGGGTACGAGTAGGG
>CAUYUJ010021279.1:70000-102500 GCA_963575745.1 Prorocentrum cordatum
CCAAGGTAGAGCGTGACCCCGAACTGGATGAGGCAGAACACTTGACTGTACAGACATTTCAAAGCATCCCTAATTACTTGGGGCAGTCTGAAGGCGGCAAGCACCTTAAACAGCCAATCCATGAAGATGGATGGACGGGGAGGCAGCTTGGAGATCAAGCGTGACTCCTCCAGCATCCTTGGCACCCTCCAGTACTCCCAAGAATAAGAACGACGCCTCAAACTCTACCACGTTATCTAATAGTTTCCGCCCCCCAGTAAATCACCTCTGAATCGGATGAGGTTTTTTTTTTCCACGAACCACGTGCTTAGGCGGGTGGGCCACGCAGGAGGCCATCAGTTTCTGGTCGGCGCTGCTCAGAGCGAGGGGCTAGTGTCCTCAGGGTTATTGTTCCGCCGTCCCGTTCTCCTGCACCTGCCCTTTTGGCAAGAAAAACAATCGGCAGTGATTAAACGACGCGCGCATCGCACCTCCACTCATCATGTGAGTATACAGCATGTAGAGCGAATCCAGGACGGTCTCGTTGCCACACTTCCAAACCGAGTAGGGTATACCATCGGGCCCTGGGGCCGTGTCATGCTTTTGGGAAACCACGAACCGAAACTGATCAGGGCTCAGGACCCAAGGATAGCGTTGGTGCGAGGTGGTCGTGTACTGGTATTCATCTTGTTCTAGCATGGGGACCAGGTCAAGGAACTTCTTGGCATGTATGCTGGCAGACTCCTCATACTTAAATACCTTAGGTCGGTATTCTGCAAGCGTGCGTGCACAACTCTCTGGCTCTCGATGTGCTTCGCCATGCTGGTCAAGCACTGCAGCAAGGCAAAATTGGCGCCTGGATTTTCTCCAGGCACGGCCGAGCCTCCGAACACGTCCGGGATGCTTTTCGTTCACGGTGGGGGGATGCTGGACTTGTTTATGCTATGCTCGTACTCATCCAAAACCTCCATCATCAGAGTGCTCAGCAAAAGGTGGGAGCCCGCAGTGTCCACCCAGTCGTCATTTGCGACGGAGTAGAACTTCTCAAGGAAGCAATGGGCCTTCACAGCCTTCCTGCAAATCTCTGTTCTCCCATCCTTCGAGGCTCTTAGTAGCTTCGTGCAGCAGGAGACTTTCTCGGAAACAGTGCGAGCACCATCAGAGAAAACGCGAACCCTTGTATAGTATGTGGCGTGCCCCACCCAGTCTTTGATCTCCAAGAGCCTCGCGGGGGGGGTCCTCGGGCAACTCATCTGGATCGACAACCTGGTCGAGCGTCTCCCTAAACTCCCCGTGGATCGCGATCCATTTCGGTACCGTCGGCGTTTCGGGCTTCTCAAGGAGGGGGTGGGGCGCCACGAAGATCGGGGCATGGTCGGACGGTTTCCGAAGATTATGTATCGGCCAAACAGTGTTCGATTGAGGCGAGAGGTCGAGGGGGTCGGCGGTCGGCATACTCGTGTAAATCCGATCGATCCTCGATAGCGTCATTGTGTCGTCAGTTGTGTGCCTAAACGTATATCGAGGCTGGGAGAGCTCGCTAAGGCCCGGGAACATCCGGGAACTTCTGGTGGAATGCACGGCAGAGTCGACATGAGTCGACCTGACCCAACTCGCTCGGTTCAACCGTGCGTGCGAAGCCTTGCCTCGCCACGTTCGGCAAACTTGAAACCGCCCATCAGCAGTATCGTGCAGGAGGAAGAAGAGAGATACTGTTGTTTAATATTACCCATTTGCTTTTTAACCTGATGTTCTGGCAGCCTAGGAACGAGGTGGATATTGAAAATCTGCAAGCACTGGGAACAAGAAGGGAGAAGAACACTATGAATGCGGCCAGGAACGAGCACTCGATGTTGAACATACTGAAATTGGCTAGCCAACGATGTCGCAATGCTGAGACTGACCCCTTCCAGCCCCAGCTGCGGCACACAGAAGCTTCCAACATGCTTGTGAGACTTGACTTCTTTCCGCAATGTTTCCAGGTTCACCTCGCAGCCACGCGTCTCTTGGAACGCGCGTACTTCGTACTTTGCCATCGACCCCTTCCCACGTGCATACGCGCGCGCCTGTGTTCTGTGCCCCCCCCAAAGCTCCAAATAGAGCACGGCAATTCCAAGATGCAAACCCAATCCGCTGTCGAGGAACGAAAGGCCTAGAGTGCTCACCGATCGCCCACGAAGTAGCTGACGAAGAGGGGGAGGAAGTAGATGACCCACTCGACGCTGACCCATCCGAGCTTGCGGTAGAGGCAGAGGATGTAGACGTGGAACTGTGGCTGCGAGCTCCTGTCGGCGTAGACCTGGTGACCGTGCGTCCCCGTGCGTGGATATCCTAGATCTCGTCCTCAATCGCTGCTTTGATGATGCCGTCAATCTGACCAGGTGTAATCCCCGCACGCTCAGCTCCGATTGCTTTGGTTCGAAACCGTATACCTCCTGCCCGTTGACGATGTCATTGGGCCCGGCATGGATGAGCTCCCAAATGTCCTCATCATTGCTCACCTGCAAGACCCCCATTGTACTCATTCACTCCCAGTCTACAAGATGCATCCCACCGCATAGATGTAGAGAGGGGATCCTTGATCTGAATGTAGATCTTCGAGAAAGCCTTTTCTCTTGATGCGCACATCAACTGGCAAGCCCCCTCGAGCTCGCAAAGGACGTCTCGTGCCATCACGCGGGTCTGTCCAAATGCGGCCTGCACGGTTGAAGTGTTCCGCGAAGTCGGACGCCGCACTCTCCGAGTTGAATGTGAGCTTGTAATTGACTCCAACTCGGTGAAAAAAAGAGCTTTGACCTTATCGTCACTGAGATACTGGGCGCACGTCTTCTGCATCATCTCAAAATGAAGCTCACGAATCTTGGCCAGCACAGGACGTGGAAACCCATTCACACACTTGATCTTGCTGTCCGCCGACTCCTCGGCAGTGCCAACTCTTCGGAACTTGGAGCGATCATGTTGCCCAATTATCGTCGAACCTGTGAACCCCGTTCGCGTAGAACCAGCACTCGGTGCAGAACCTGAGTCGGCCTTAGATAGGAGAGTCTGCAGGAGTACATCATGCTTGTTGATGCGCTGCCTTGTAGCCTCGAGCTCGTTCTGCAGCTCGCCGATCTTGGCGGACTGTTCCTCCAAGCCCGTGGTCAACTCCAGTCTCATCGTGCCTAGCTTGCTGTCGAGGTCGTCCCCGACTTCCTTGCGCAGCTCCTGCAACTGGGTCTGCATCATCGTCTGGATAGACTCCAGAATGTGTTCTGAGCATCAGGAGAAAACGCCATGGCAGAGAGTAAAAGAGGATAATATTGTGTCCGCCAGCGGTTGAAAGCTGGATCGCCCAGTTCAGTGAGCTGCCTCACTCAAGAAAATCTTGAGCCAAAATGGCAGCGGAAGGCGGAGGAGGAGGAGGAGGAGGAAGAGGAGTTGTAGGAGGAGGAGGAAGGAAAGAGCAAGAGAGGATGATGATGATGATGATGATGATGATGATGATAATGAGGATGATGAGGATGAGGATGAGGAGGAGGACCAGTGTAAACCCAAGAGACATCAACGATGTTGGAATTAACCCTCCCTCCAAGCTCCCTCTTCACAGGCCCCTACAACGGTTCCTTTCCATTGAGGGAATTGCCTCGTTGGAAGACAACCTTTTGAAGATCCTGAAGCATGCCAAAACATTGTTCTCGGGATTTCAACGCCGCGGATCAACCTGACTGCTGCGTCTTGACGATCCGGAATCGTGCCAAAACGCCACCTTGGGAACTTCAACACCGCGAATCAACATAACTGTTGCACCCGCGCAATCCTGAATCCTTCCAAAACACCGATCCTGGTACGCTGATCATGGGAAGCCGTGAAATATTTCAAATGTTTAAAGTGAATGTGCGTGGCGCTAAAACGAGAACCACATCTTGAAAAGAAACCGCCCTCAATCCGTGAAGCTCTTGCACATGTGTAATACGAATGTGCGCGGCGCCAAGGCGAGAACCACATTTTGAAAACGACCCGCCCTCAATCCATGAAGCTCTTGCACATGATTTAAAACGGATGCGCGCGGCAATAAGGCGGGAGCCACAGTTTGAAAAGGAACCGCCCTTAATCCGTGGAGCTCTTGCAAATTTTAAGGCGAGCGTGCGCGGTGCTAAAGCGAGAGCCACAGTTTGAAAACGGCCCGCCCTCAATCAAGCTCTTGCAGATGTTTAAGACGAATCGCGGCACTAAGGCGAGAGCCACATTTTGAAAACGACCCGCCCTCCATCCGTGAAGCTCTTGCAAATGTTTAAAGCGAGTGCGCGCGGCGCTAAAGCGAGAAGCACATGTTGAAAACGACCCGCCCTCAATCCAGGAAGCTCTTGCAAATATCTAAAACGCATGTGAGCGGCGCTAAGGCGAGAGCCACATTTTGAAAACCACCCGCCCTCCATCTGTGAAACGGTTGCCACTTTTTAAGCTTCAGAATCATAAATGGAGAGAAATTCTCAGGCGTAACGCCTGGCCCGCCCTAAAACTGTCCTCGGGGTGCGACAGGGAAAGGAACGGAGGATGAGGAGAAGGAGGAGGAGGAGGAGGAGAACGAGAGGAGGAGGAGGAGCAGGGGGAGGAGAAGGAGGAGGAGAAGGAGGAGAAGAGGAGGAGGAGGAGAAGGATGATCATGAGGAGGAGGAGGAAGTGAGGAGGAAGAGAGGGGGACGAGGAGCAGGAGGAGAATGGAGGAGGAGGAAGAAGAAGAGGGAAGGGGGTCCCAGAGCTCTTCCGCCGTCTTCGGACCCCCGGGGCCGTTAAACAGGCCCCGCAGACCGTCAGAAAACGGCCTGTGGGTGAAGAGCGGTCCTGTGGAAATCCCCAATCTAACTCCTTCACGATGGAAGCCTGTGCCGCCCACGATCTCCTGCACAAGAAACACCATGCGATGCACACGTGCTGCTCCTAGCATCGCCTCATCGAGCTCTCAACCTTCACGATCACGTGCGAATCATATGTTTTCTCCACGCCCCGGTGTAAACATGTGTAGACCTTTCACGATGGAAATCTGTGCCGCTCACGATCCTCTGACCTGACAGAGGTTCCTCCCCCCCCAACCCTCTCCAGCGCAAAGAGTGGTCCGAAATCATCCCCCTCCCCCCTCTCCGGCGCCAGGGGGGGGGGGTCCGAAACCCTGCCCCCCCCTCTCTTTCAAAGGAGGTGGGGTCCGAAAACCCCCCGTCCCTCCGGCGCCTCCAGAGGGAGGGGGGGGGGAGCCCGACATGCCCAGACGAGGAGGAGGAGAAGGAGGAGGAGGGGGAGGAGGAGGAGCAGGTGGAGGAGGAGGAGGAGGAGGAGGAGGAGGAGGAGGAGGAGGAGGAGGAGGAGAAGGTGGAGGAGGAGGAGGAGAAGGTGGAGGAGGAGGAGGAGGAGGAGGAGGAGGAGGAGGAGAAGGTGGAGGAGGAGGAGGAGGAGGAGGCGCCAGGGGGGAAGGGGGGGGGGTTCGAAACACCCCCTCTCAACGGGGGGGGGGGCGGAAAGTCCCCCCCACCTCTTGAACGGAGGGGGGGGGCGCGTGCGAGCGGCCCCTCCCCTTTGCCATTCGGAGGGGGCGTCCACCTGGGGCTCTCGCCCCCCGAGAGAACGGCTTTCGCGAGAACGGCCCTCTCGCATTCACAGGAGCAGAGTGTGGGTCTCCAGTGGAGCGCGCCAGGGCAGCCAGGACCGACGCAAGAGCAGCCCTCTTGCCAGTTCGAGGGGCATCCACTGGCGCCCTCTGTCCCCCCAGGAACGGCTGTCGCAAAAACAGCCCGGCGCAGCATACGAGCCACCCCTCCCCTCTTCAGTTCGAGAGGCATCCACTGGCCCTCCCTCCCAAAGAGCAGCTGTCGCAAACAACCACCTGCCGTATCACACGAAGAGCCCCCTCGCATTCACAGGAACGGCTCGCCCTTGCCACACGCACGGCTCACGGAGCCTGAAGAGCAGACAACTCGTGATCGTGGGGCAGGACGGCTTCCGCCGAGCCCTCCCCGCCCCGCTCCGCTCTCCGCTCTCCGGCCCCCCCTTCCGAAAACAGTTACGAGCCTTCGAAAGCCTCCGAAAACCATTGAACATCGACGACGACGACGACGCCGACGACGGCCCTGTCCTTGATGTCCTCCTCCTCCTCCTCCCTCCTCCTCCTCCTCCCTCCTCCTCCCTCCTCCTCCCCCTCTTCCTTTCGTCCTCCTCCTCCTCCTCCTCCTCCCCCTCCTCCTCCCCCTCCTCCTCCCCCTCCTCCTCCTCCCCCTCCTCCTCCTCCTCCTCCTCCTCCTCCTCCTCCTCCTCCTCCGGCGCATTCCCAGAGCGGGCGTTTTTGGGCTTCTTGGCCTCTGGGGGTTTTCTCTGGGCCTCGGGAAAGTCAAAAACGACTCGGGACGAAGAACCGGCCCTGGAGAGGTGGTCTGGACCTCCGGGGCCCACGCATCGAAAAACTGGACCAGCCGGATGTCTGTGCACGGGGGGCCTGTTGAAGCTAGCCGGGAGCCCTTGGGGGGGCGGCCTGTGCGCAGCCCGAAGCTCGGCGGCGAGCGAGGGGGGGAAGCGAGAAGGAGAAGGCCTTCCCAGAAGAAAGCGGGACTTCTCAGAAGCCCTCGCACCTTCTGAGAAGTGTTCTGTGCCTCTGGGGAAGGCTCAAATCACTTCCCCGAAGGCCGGGGGACATCCGAGCCCTCTGAGAAGGCCCGCCCCTCCTCACCTCCCACTCCCCCTCCTTCGCTCGCCGCCGAGAATCCTGACCGTCTCTGGCATCGCATCTCTCTGTTCGTGACGCAGCCCCCCCCCGGGAATCTCGTCCCCTTCACCATGCAGAGCCAAACCCCCGACGTAATGATTTTTTCATTGCGTCGACCCCCAGAGGTCCCGACCCTTTCCCCATGACCGGCTTTGCATCCTGAGTCGTTCTTTGACGCTCCCGAGGCCCGGTGGGGGCCCCAGGAGGCCGAAAATGAGGAAAAACCTCCCGTCATGATTTTTTCCTTACTCGAGGGGGTCTGGGGAGCCAGCTTGTCGTTCCGGGTATCGTCGCTCGAGGGCCCCGCAGGGGGCCGGGGAGCGGCCTCTCTCCGCGGTTTTCGGAGCGGCCCGGGGAGCAGGCCGACCCAGAGCTCCGACGCCCTCGGATAATGGGAGCGGCCGTCTTTTTCGCCGTCTTCGGCCTCGGGGGGCCCTCGCCGAGCCTCGGGAACGTCCAGCAACGACCCTCGGACGAAAAGCTGGCCCGGGAAGTGCTCTGGGCATCCAGGGCCCAGGAGGCGAAACGAGTGGAGCCGCCGGGATGTCTGGGCAGGAGCGCGACCCTGGGCGAGAGTGACCTCTGATGCGCGGCTTTACAGGGGGACGCGGGGGGGGGGGGGTCAGGGAGGAGGAGGAGGAGGACGCCTCGGATGACCTGTCATGCAACCAAAAACGGGAGCATGGGCCAATCATTTGGGCCCAGCTCGTTCACCGTGGATTCCCAGGGGAAAAGGAGACGGAAAACAGAGCGGGCCAGGGAAAATCATCAAACAAGTTTGAGCTGCTGGCCATTCTTGGGGTTCTTACCCGCCTTGATGGCCCTAATAGCATGCCTCTGCTCATATAGTGTGGGGGGGTGCTGAGAAGGGCCCAGGCAGCTACCTCCAAGCTTCGAATGCCCCGCGCGCCCAGCATTAAGCTGGTACGACCCACACAACGTGCATACCATAGCTCCTAAATTCGAGAGAATTCGGTGCCCATCAAGCTCGACAATATCTTCGGAGGCAGGCGGCTGAGCCCCCGACAGGCCAGGAACCCCAGGGTCATCGGGCAGGCTGAGCTCCTGCGCCAATCCTAACGCAACGCCGACCGCCTCGCTCCTGTAGGGCCGTGCACGCTGCAATACAATGTCATTGCGGGCCTGAAGCTTCTGTTGCTCCGTGGGCTCGCATTTAGCATAATTACTGGTCCCCGCGACGAGTTTCATCAAACTGGCTGGGGTCCTAGCCATGGCCAAACAGAGCTTGCACTGCCAGACCCCTGGGCTACGGACCACCACATCGTGCACTTGCAATCCTACTTGCTGGACAGGAATGGGGGGGCCGCCTAACTGGAGCCTGTCGGGTCTACTGCTAGTGGAGTCCCTGGTGATGAGCTTGGCTGCCGCCCAGGAGAAGAACTTAGCATTCAACTTCTCTTGACTCAGCCTGGCTTCGAACATTTTGACCGTCGATATGTGTACCGCATGCATGTTGGCCCCCTCTCTAGCGAAATAGTCCGCCCACATGTTACCGAGCAGAAATTCGAATGGGAGGGTGGCCGAGTGTTCTTCCAGGTAACTCTCGATCGTGATGTGCGCGGGCATCCAGCAAGCTTTGGGCCGACGCTTGTCGTCGGCAGCATGAAAGATGTGCCTCCAGATGTCCGCGCATGTCGAATTCGCATCTTCCTGGTCGTGGTGCCAGGAATCCACTTCAGCTGCAAGGCTCTGGAGATCTGTCACCAGTAGGTCCACAGCTGGTAAAAGCCTGAGTGCCATGAGGAACGCCGTCCGCTCCGATCTCCCAACAGTCTGGATCGGACCCGCAAGAGGTCCATATGCAGCTCGAACAGGCATCCCGTTGTCCCCCATGACGACGAACGACCACCCACATCGACGTATCTCAGGCCACGCTGGGGCCAGCCCCGAACCATCTGAGAAAACCAGTGAACTCCAGGAACTCCTGTCCGACTCCCAGTCCCCCCAACAGACGTACTGCAAGTTGGACTCCACATATGGTGGAATGAGAGGGCTCACGGGTATGCCTACCGCCGTGGCGAAGCAGTCCCAGTCGGGCTCCCCAAGGGCCTTTTGTCCGAGCTCCCTTAGCGTATCATATGTGTACTGCATGTTAGTATTCCAGTCGAGATCGGGATCCTCAGGCAGGTCATCATAAAAGCTAGGACAGCAAAAGAACTCATGTCCAATAGTCGATTGCTCCGCTGCGCAGTAGATGCAAGCAGGGGAAATCTGGTACCCTTTGGCAGCCAGTCTGGACCGTGCCCATATAGAGTCAGACCAAAGTGCTCGAAGCGCGCCTGCATAGCGTGGGTTCGAAACCACTGCCTTCTTAGCTCAAACACATCTCCTCATTGCTCTCATCCAGATAACCTCATCCCCAAAGCATACATCCTTGTGATGTGTAAGGATGCGCATGCCTTGCCAGCGCTCGATGCCTTGTCTGACCAATTCCAGCACATCTTTGGGGCAGAGCTGAAGGAGGTCGAACGTGTGACCTAGGTCGCTGTAGATACCCGTGGCGGAATACATGCCCCATCCTATTCTCCTCAAAGACATCCAGACTACGGCAATGGGACCCCTTGCAGAGGTCCAAGTAGCCTTCTTATTGAGCCCATCATCGACCTTCATCCAAGCCCTCTGTAGTCTCCCAAGACAAACTCTGTTGTCCCCAACGAAGCTGCAGTAGGCCTTCAGGGGGTCCAAGGTGGCATTGTATATTGGGTCGTACTTGGCGCCAGCCTGCGTAGCCAGATATACAGTGAGAGAAGCAGCTGCCGTCGATCGGCCACATAACATGCCAGCAACAGAGCGTAAACGAGCAAGCTCTTGGTCGCTGACTCCTGAGACAGTAGCGCCATGCGCAGCAGCAGGAAGGAGTCCTGTTCCCCAGATCGCGGTGACTCTGTTGCCAGCCGCTTTTCTGGAGCATAATTAGCCTTGGGAGCCTGTCCTGCAAGCCCTTCATCCTAGCCTTAGCTTGTATTCTCACCGGCACAGGCCCACTAAGTTCATGCCCCAGATTTCGGACCCACTTCTTACCTTTGAGGTTGATCCTGGAGGCCATCTTGCGGAACCCATGGTGCCCCTTCCTAGCGTTGGAGACCCAGCCCGATTTCTTGACCTGCAGCAGGAGCCCCAACTTGGCCGAATCCTTGACAAAGCTCTGGATCCCCAAGAACAATTCAGCCGAAGAAGTCCCCGAAGGCCCAACCCATTGGAACGTGCTGTCATCCACAAGCGCTCTCGGGGTCACGTTGGGGGCTATCTGGTGCGCCTTCATGAGGGCCCTGTAGGTGAGGATGGTGAGGAGGGTGGTGGCGTGGGTGCAGCCCGCGAGGATGCCCTGGTACACCACCACTTGTTTGCTCCAACATCCAAAAGCCTTTATTACCCTTGGCTGGGAATAAGAATTGATTAGCATCCATATCAATCGTAACGGAAACCCCAGGTTCCTGGCTTCATCAACCAATGCAGGGAACAACACCGTCTCGAAACATTTCCACATGTCCAAGAAAACAGTAACAGAAGTCTCCCCCAGTGATGCAGCAATCTCCGCCTCCAGGTTGTGTGCAAACGCAGAGAAACTGGAAGAGTGTCCCCGCCTATTGCCCCAAATGAACGGACTCCCATGCTGGACAATCCATGTTCTGGAAATCGAGCGCCTTGCACGCGCCCACAGGCGTACCAAGCTCTCTACTAGAGTGATCAGCCGAGTGCCTCCATCAGGCTTGGCAAGCCTAACCATCTCAATGACTACTCTCTGGGTCGGCCAGTACAACATCCGCTCGCATGTGTGGCACAGTGTGCAGAGCGCCAACAGGCCAGCGTCAGAGAGGAAGTAGAAGGCCCGAGGATGCAGCCTCGTCGGCCCAGTGGCCGTCGTCCACTTGAACGTGAGGGCCGCCTTGGACAGGTCTTCAGGCCGAAGGGGAGGGAGGTTATCCCATGCATGCGCGTCACTAGGCAGTACTGGCTCACCCTGACTGTGACAAGACCATACCTCATGTCAGACTTCCATCTCCCTGTCAGCCATCTGGTACGGCTGCATTCCGTCGATGTGCGCCACTGCTGCCTCAAGCGCCTTGACCTTGGAAATACGATGCGCAGGGCCCGCTCCATTCTTGAACGCCGTGTCGATCCAAGACTTCCAGATCGCCTCCACCTTCTTCTTATGTACCTGGTGGAGTTCATCTGCATGCTCGACGATTCGGTAGACCTGCTGCTCGAAGTCGTCCCTTCCGAGCAAGGCGATGCCATCCAGGAAGAAGTTCTGAGTCTCCTCATCCAGGTGATTCATCATGTGGTTCTGCTGCCCCACTATCTTAAGCAAGAAGCAGTCTGTGTCCACCAGCGAACGAGCCAATCTACCAATGGGATTCTGACTCGCTGGTTCTCGCCGCTTCCTGGGTTGCGTTCTGCCAGGATTCCTTGGATCCCCCCGTGGCATCGAGGCTGACGCAGTAGCCGCGGTCGCCGAAGTACTACCCGTAGGCCCTCTACCAGGGGCAGACACAGCACAGGCCGAAGACGCAGAACGCGGCGCCATCGACCCTCCAGCGATTCCACCGCACGGGGTCACTAAGCTGGGAGCCGCCTCAGCCCTTTCGGGCATCCACGGATCAGCAGAGGACACGCACCGCGGGGCAGTCTCGTCCTTCATAGGGCGAAGGCAGCTTGAACCACTCGTAGATGCCCTCTGTGATCTCGTAGAGACAGAGTGAGTAGGGTGGTCGGATGCTGTAGCGTTGCTGCCAGGGAACAATTGCCGCTGGCCTGTCAGCCGACCTCTCATCATCATGCTCATCCGCTTGGGATGTTCTCAACCCTTCATCCGCTCTAACCCCAGCAAACTTGGGATCTACTGGACGGCCTAGCTGAAATATGGGTCTCCGTGAAGAAGCACCAGGTGCTTGTATGTCATGCATGTATTCTGCCACACGTTGTTTGCAAGGTGGAGGTGCACAATCGCTCGCCTTCGAACGGTTCCTTCTGCCGGTGGCCATCGTCCAATTTTCATCTGCTTCATCTCTCGTGGGAGCTGCGGCAGCAGGTGCCATGGAAGGCTGTCGGCTGGGCCAGGGCGAACTGTAGTCAGGCAGGTGCAACTCGCCCGCCCGCCGATCATCACGCACAGCTTCCTGCGCCAACTTGATCCAGAAGGCTCGCACTCTCATGAGATGTTTCGCCCATCTGGCTGCGGCCTGCCAGGCTAAGGCTTTCGGCCCAAGGGCTCCAGCCTCCCTTGTTGGGGCCCAGTGTGCTTCCACAAACTTGGTGGCGCTTGGGCCCGCTCTGCCCCTGAATGGAGCCGCGTCATCGTCAACAACGTCATATCTGTTGAGAATCTCAAATTCCACTCCAGTAATGACTGCGTCCCAAGCAACCCTTAGCGTGTCGTCATCATTTGCTCGTAGTATGGTGTCCATCACGTGGCCCCACTTCATAGGAAAGCGCGAACATCCTTGCTTGGGGAACTTTGGCAGCTGCTTGGGCTCAACAGGGACCCTCGGCCAGATTTGCTTGGGCTCTGCTCGTAGCGGAAGCGCCACTGGAGCATGCGTGGGTAGCCCTGCTGCAGCCAACACATCTGGTGGCTCAATGAAGGCAGCCAGATTGGAGTGGACCAGGAAGTAATCATAGATCTTGCCCTCGACTGAGTTGGTGGTGCGGCAGGTGACTTGCGCAGGTACCATCATCAACGCATTGGCCTGAGCCACCCACTCCTGCGAACCAATCAAGCTCGCACTCATATTAAAGTCACCTCCTATGACCCATGGCCGATTGGCGGCATTAAGGCGGCCCACGTACTGCGCCACCTTGTGGAGAATCATTAGGTTGTAGGCATTCAAGTCTACCGAGTCCTGCAAGTAGAGGGAGATGACTACCAACCCGCTCTTCAGGCCCCAGTTGACCTGCGCTGCCACCGCCCTGGACGGCTCAATCTCAGGGTCCTTGAGCAGAGGTGGCGCCGTGATCGTGATGTAGCTCGGCGTAATCACTGCTACCCCAGCTGAAAGCCCATCAGCTGCCGTGCGCTTGGCTGCCGAGAAAAATACCGCGGTAGCCCATGCACTTGAGCTTGTACTGTAGGCTCGGCAGCATCAGGCCATCTGACTTGTGCTCTTGAACCAGTATCACTGCATCAGTGGCCTGCTCCACATAACGTAGCAGAGGGCCATCTGCATCATAATTGACGGTGACAATCTGCCCCTTGATCTTAGAATCAGAGTTCGTCATTTTGACCAGAACATGAAACATCATCATGGCGTGGAGTAGCCTCCTAGGCCTAGTAGGCCTGGAAGCCTGGCCCCTTTCTCTGCTTGGCATGCTGTTCCAGCTTGCAGAGTCGGTCGGCTGCATCCCGCATCTCCTCCAAGGTCGTGGGCACCTCCTGGCCCGCCTCAGACAGGTAAGGCCGCAGGACCTCTTCGGTTGCTTCCTTGATAGGCACCAGAGGAGCAGCAGGTTCAGCAGCAGGAGGAGCATGGCCCAGTTGCCCTGGAGACGCCTCATGGCTAGGCGCTCCCACCGGTTGCGTCCGAGCATTCTTGAGGATTTGCGGCAGTGCCTGAGCCACGCCCTCCGCAATGGCGTCAGTCTTGTCACCAGCCCCGAGGGCGCGCAAGACCTCGCCCAGCTTGGTGGTATCGAGGCCCAGAGCTTGAACAGGTTGCCCAGGCTCCCCAGCTTCATTGGGTGCAGGTGGGACACAACTCTGGCGCGCCAAATCCGCATGCTGGGTTTGGAGCTCGAGCAGCTTGGCCTTCTTATCCAGCACCTTCTGCTCTGCCTGCGCCAGCCCGTCCTGGAGCTCCTTGATGACCGCCTTCTGGTCCTCAACATCCTTCTCCGCTTTGGCAATTTGCTTGCCCATCGCGTCGATCTGCTTGCCAACCACGAACATGCGTGAGGAGGCAGGCTTGTGCTTGTTAATCTCTCCCTGGAGCTCGCTGCGTTCTTTGGTGAGCGCCTCCTTGAGCACGTCCCAGGCTGCGCCCACTCCTTTGCTGGCCTTAGCGATCTCCTTGTCCAACTCCAAGATACGTGCCCGATACTTGCCTTCATCGAAGTCATCTCCCATAGCCTTTGGCTCCGACACATCCATTGCATCAGGCGCTGGCACGTTCTTGGCCTGGACTTGCTTCTCCAGCTTGGCGATCGTCTCCTGCGCCAGGCGCAGCTGCTTGACAACTTCCCACGGTGCCAATCCTGTGCTGGTAGCTTTGTTGCCACCTCCCTTGGGACCTCCAGCGTGCACGCTTGGGTCGGTGGTGGACTGCTTGTAGGACTTGCAACAACTGCTTCTGGGTCGTTTGCACGAGAAACATGTCGTCCTGTCAGCCTTATTGAAGAACGGTTCGCCCGTGCGCTCGTGGATGCAGGTCTTGCACAGCCAAGTCTTGTCGGCGACTGGGCGTGGCACCATCCTGACCCCTCAACGCACACGAGGAACAAGAGTACAATAAACGAGGCAGTGAGGCCCCGAGTATGCTGGAATGCTGCCCGCGGTCTAGCGGCATCCTTTTGGCCTGGAGGCTGACAGCCTCCCAAGCAAAACATCTTGAGCCAAAATGGCTACGGAAAGGAGGAGGAAGAGGAGGAGGAGGAGGAGGAGGAGGAGGAGGCAAGCGCGCAGCCCGCTGCCTTTCAGCGATCGGGGGGCCCTGGTGTTCCCTTGGCGAGCGGCCGCTCTCGCGTGTAGTCGGTTTTCCTCCTCCTCCTCCTCCTCCTCCTCCTCCTCCTCCCCCTCCTCCCCCTCCCCCTCCCCCTCCTCCTCCTCCTCCTCCTCCTCCTCCTCCTCCTCCTCCTCCTCCTCCTCCTCCTCGTCGGCGTTGGAGGCTCAGGCACCGTGGGAAGCGGCGGAAAGAGGAGTTGCTGAAGCTCTCTCACACGACAACCGCCCCGCAATCGCACGGGCCAGAGAGGGAGCTGAAGGGGCATGACAGATGGATGGCGATTGCAGCGCTCTCTTTATGGGCACTGATGAAGCTGGCATTCCACAATCCGTTTGCAGCGACTACCACAGACAGGCTGGAAGAAATAAGCAATGCACTACGAGTGTGGGATGTGGCTGTACTGACAGGGACTCACTAGTAGGCTGGGCCAGAGCCGATGAAGAAGACGAGCCGCGGATATCATACGGCACTGCAGCTCGGGGCAAAGAAGGGAAAATGGATCAACAAGTCTTGTGGTACGACGTTCCTGGTTTTCAACGAGATGATGACAGACAAGGCCTTACACTCAGTACTCACCTCCTGCCCAACTGCAAGGTAGAACGGCAGGGATCAGACTGCGGACAAGAGCATACGACGTCATAATATCTGCAGCAGATTTACCGCCAGACAGAGGGTACACAAGCAAGGGGATGATCTCAAACAAAATATGAAGTGGGTCGAGGAGAAATGCGACGACACGGGTGGCAGACTTATTATCATTGTGGGAGGGGATATCAACAGCCACTTGGGATTGCACAGGCCAGACAGCAGGGACTTGGCGGTCAGCAGACACAGTTCGGGCAAACATGTAGCAGCATTGCGACCAGTGGCCAAAGAAGTGGAGAACGACAGTGGTACAGCTTTCATGGAATGTTGCGTACACCGCTTACTGTCAGTGGTCACGGCTTTCACTGAGTATGGGCCTACTTACTACTGCGTCAAAAACGAGATGATGACGAGCAAGATAGACCACACAACGATACCGTCGGTGCGCAGCATTGAGAGCGCGGCAAACAGAACTGCAGAAGGACAAAGCGAGAGGGCACAGAGAGACCTCATCCCTTTGGGCTTGGACATTGGACTGGAACATCCATCTCAGGTCTCGGGCAAAGACAGGCAGGACAAAAAAGAGCAGACAAATAAGTGGGCCGCAGCGTGCTGATGGAACGCCTGAGGAAGGGTACACCCTGCGAAATGCTTTAGAAATCATGGGTTCAGAAATTCATAGTCTCAGAGCTTGAATAAAAACCCAACATTTCCATTCAAATCTTAGGACTTACATTGAAACATTAAGAATAATCGAGACTCTGGCCGAAACTTCAAGTTTTCTTAAGCATCGCCTAAGGGGTAGCCCATGGGCGAAGCTCTCGCGCGCGCGCGCGGCCGCCACCTGCGGGCCGCCACAGCCGCGGCAGCCGGGAGGAGCACTAGCGAGGTCCCCTCGGAGTGCGACCCAAGAAGAAGAAGAAGAAGACGAAGAATAAGAAGAAGAAAAAGAAGAAGAAGAAGAAGAAGAAGAAAAAGAAGACGAGGAGTCCTGGCTCCGAAGAGGCCCCGCGGGGGGGGCAGGACGCCGAAAAGGCATCTCTAGCGTCATCCTTCGAGGAGTGCGACCCAAGCTGTCCCTTCGGGTGGTGCATTCGCGAGGCTTTCTCGGAATGCGACCCCAGGAGGTTCCTGCCGACCCCCCAGGAGAAGCACTGGCGACGTCTTCTCGGAGCGCAGCTCGTGGGGGGGGCATGCGGCAGGAGAAGCATGAAGAGAGCCGCAGGAGCGCCCTACGGCAGAGCAGACGTGGAAGACGTGGAGTGAGGCGGGCATGAACGCCATGAAAGAAGTAGTCCTGATCAAGAAAAACAAGAGGACACAGGGGTGGCCGCATTCCAAGTACTACGTCGCTCCCGACGGGCAGAAAAGGATGCAGTTACAAGTGGGGGTGGTAGATTCTGAAAGATTCGAGGAGATCAAGAAGGAGCTGGCTCACATGCAAACTGCGCTACGTAAACACTGGGCAGAGTTGAAAAAAGCAAGACCAATGAAGCTGGCAGAGAACATATGGAGAGCATGCGAGGACGACGACTTCAGCGATCTGTACAGGCTCAGGGTGGCAAAAAAGAAGAGAGGGGGAGGGCCAAAGAAGAGATGTCACTTCTCAGCGCGGACTTGGTGGATCACAGAGGATTGGTTCATAGAACTGGGCAGACGCCCCCGCGAGGGGGGGGCTGGCAACCGAGCTGGTGGGCCTGGAAGAATACGAGAACGAGAAGGGGCCTGACGAGATGATAGCAGAAATAAAGCCGCCCCCACTGGATATGGCGCTGCAGGCGCAAGTGGAGAGGGGAACGAGGGACATGCTGAAGCACAACAAGCAAGCGGCAAAAAGGCTAGATTTCCCTCCGTGGGGAGTACCAGTAGAACTACCATGGGCGATGCTAGAACCCACAGTCAACCTGGAAGACCCTGGGCAGCTGAGTAAGAAGCTGGAGGGGCAACAAGTACCTGAGGCGGAGAAGCGAGATGACGAGGAAGACATGGACAAGCACAACGCACTCTACAAACACAGAGTGGGATGGTCTATCATACGGAAGATGGGTTGGACATCGGGCAGGGCGTTGGGCAGGGCAGACAGAGTTGACGACGGCGAAGCACTAGGGGCCTAAGGGCCTAAGGGCGATAGAAAAAATAGCGCGCCACCGAGGCAGATGCGAGAAAGCTGGGCTAGGATCTTCGCCGCTGGAGAAAGAAACAAGCATGGGGCGCGGGAACAAGCTGGGAGACATCCTCATGACGTGTCGCCTATCACAAGCTACACCATGGGATGACACAGGTCTATTTCCTTCTGAGCGGAGGTGGGCAATTCAAGAAAGGGATTGGAGGGAAAAGAGTCGCGCGCGCATACTGCTCAGCGGGAATGGCGTTTCACAAAGGTATCCATTACAGAGGAAAGACACCGAAGCACCCCTGTTGGGCACAGGGGGGGGCTTAGAAGCAGATCGACGGAGAATGCGGCTACCTGCCTCAAAGTTACGCAGTGGGGGGCTAGGCAAGCAGGAGTGAGCACTACCACCAACAACGACGACTGCACAAACGCATTCGCGAGTGCGAAGCGCAACCTCCTGCTGGCATCAGCCTTCGCCGCGACAAAAGAGGAGGACTTACCATTTGCGGTCGAGGCGCTGCACTACGCGTCGATGAATATGGAATGCACAGACGAAAGGCTGCATGCAAGGACTACGAGAGGGGCGCAAATGGGATTCACATTGTGCCCAAGACAGTTCAATGAAACTCACAACCTGCACGCGGGGCAACGACACCAGGGAGAAGGAGAGAGGGACGAGATGCAGACAATACATGATGCCGTGGGCCCCGTCCACGAGACGGGGCACGACCTCTCGCTCAACGCGCTCGTGGGCGACATCGCCAAGATCCACGCTGTGGTCTCGCCGGGTCCGATCCCTCTACTAACTGGAGTTCGCGCGGTAATCTCGGAACACCAGGCGGGGCTTGGCGAAAGCGAGGATCTCTCGGCTCGCCCAGGCCTCCAGTCCCAATCGGCTCTAGGCGGAAGCGAGGTTATCTCGGATCGCCCAAGAAGTCCACGCGACAATAATTGCAGAGCAGATCAACGCCACCACACAGCGCCTAGAAAGGAAGCTGGATAGAGGAGGATGGAACCTGAACCCAGCCAAGACCAACCACCTGACGACTCTTCGAGGACCAGGGCGAGATGGGACCGGCAGCTGCAGAGAGAGAAGACTATCAAGGGCACGCCGATGAGGGAGATGAGAGCATTGGGGCCATTCCTACCAGGAGGTCAAGAACCAGGAGAGATGAAGAGGAGGTGCGAGGCCATACAGCTGGCCTGCCGGCAGTGTGGGTGCTTGTTGTCATCAAATACCACCGACGAAATAAAGAAGGAGATGTTTCAGGCGTTTGTTTCGGGAGCGGCCCTAAGCGGTTTGACGTGCTGGTACTGGAAGAACGGCACTTGAGGGCACCCGACAGTACAATGGCACTTCTTTTGGGAAGGATGGCAGGAGGCAGGATGAGCTGGGTAGAAGCGGATGGCACGACCAGGTGCCACGCCAACAAGGAGGTGTTCATGAGATGGGGGATGCCGCGCTGCTCGACAACACTGAAGATGCACAGGCTACGGTGGCACAGGGAATTGGCGAAATATCCAGAGGATTTGGGCAGCGTGCTGGCGGCTGTTTTTGGCACGTCGAAATCGGACAGCCTGTGCCAGGTCAGGAGATTGGAAAATGGAAGGGCATGCGAGGCATCTACGCCTTGGGCCAAACAGGTGGCCAGGGGCTTCCAGGCGCTGGCGGGGGCAAGCGAGGACGCGTGGAGCTGGTGCCCGAAGAGGCAATCATACATCTCAGTGTTCAAGAGAGGCACGAGGGTCGGGCGGGGGCGGGCCCCAGCATCTTACGCCGCGCTGGAGAAGCATGGGACACAACGTTACCTGAGATTCCGGCGGGTGGAGAGGTGGTGGCTCGGTTTTGGTGTGACTGGGGAAGTGGAGCAGAGGGGCAGGTGCGCGGGGCGCAATTCACTGCGGCGGCGGCGCTGGCAGGGCACAGGAGAGTGGCGCGCAGCTGTCTTCCTCTGATCCCCAGCCTGGCGATCGCGAACCAATGTCCTTGCTGCGTGAGCTCTTTCGCGCCACCGAACAAAACGACGGACCATGTAATGAGAGCAGCGGGGAGTCGCGGGATATGTGTCAAAAACAGAATCTGTTGGCATCACCCCGTACGTGAGCCCCCTTCCCTCATCTGCATCCTCTGTGGCTTTCAGGCTCAATCCTTGGAAGGCCTTCAGCTGCACGTGCGCCGCCGCCATCCCGGACCGAACTGCGCGAAAGATGGCGGCGGCGCCGCGGAGGCTGCCACTGCCCAAACGAAGAGCAAGCGCGGATATGGAGGGAGAGATAGGGAGAGCCGAAGCGCCGCGAGGGCGGCAGGGGAAAAGGAAAGGACCAGTGGCACGCAGGAGCTACCAGCGCCAAAGCAGCGGGCATCCCGCCTACGACGGCGGCCGCGGCGATGGGGGGGGGCGGCAAAGGCGGAGGAGGAGGGCGCAGACCACCCCCCCACCAGTCACGCGCGGCGGACGGCTACGAGGAGTTCGACCGAGGAGGGTGCATCAACGGGGTTTAGAGATTGGCCCTCCGCTCGGCAGCAGGGCTCAGAGATGTGAGCCACATGACATCGGATTTCCTCCTCGTGCCAGTCAGCCATCGGGCGTTCCGGAAGTCGTCGGCAGCGGGGCAGAGCTAGGGGAACCAGGTCGGGGAGAAGGGCAAGCGACGCAAGTTGGGGCCGCCAGGCGTGCGCGCGGGGATGGCGCTCATGGAAGGCATCCAGGAGATGGTGTCGGAATGGCAGAGGGAGGACGAAACGACAGTACCAGTATCAATAGGCAGAGCAATGGACACCCTGGGCGATTTCCCGACGCTGGTGGAGGACAACAGCGAGCACAGCCAGGCAATTATCACAGAGACGATCAAGATGGGCAAGGTCAGCGAGAGCTGCAAGGCGTGCAACAGCAAGAACAGGAACCCGAACGAGGACCAGCAGGAGTACTGGGAGGAGGGTTCGGGCAAGATCCAGATCGGCATCAACGGCCCCCCCCCCAACTTCAGAGCGGCGCTTCCGAACGACATGGGGGGGGGGCGCCGTGGCAAAGCTGGGCCAGTTCGCCGGCCACAACCTGAGGATGGCGATGGGGATGCTGATCGTCTACGCGGGAAGCAAGAAATCCCAATCGGCGGCGCCCGAGTCGGGGCTGGCGAGGACGGCGGAGCGGGAACTGCAGCGTCGGCGTCGCTGAGAACGGAGGAAGCGGTGGCATTAGCGAAGTTTTCTCGGGGCGCAGCACCACAGAGGTCCGAAGGGGTGGTTGCCTTAGCGAGTTTCTCTCGGAGTGCAAAGAACCCGGGGCAGAGTGCCAGACCGCGGCTGACGCGGACAAGCGCGTGCACTGCGCCAACGGCGGCGTCCGCATCATGCAATGAGGGTGCCGCTGGGCAGTTGGGCGTAGCTGGCGCGCCCAACAGCGCTCAGAGGAGGAAGAGAGACCTTTCGGTTGATGAAAGAATAGCAGAATCGAACAGCACGGACGTTGAACGCCTCACCAAACTCAGAAGTTTTGTCCCAAACGGTAGGATGTGCAAAATGACACTGAAGTTCCGAACAGAACGGGGGACTGAGTTGCAGAGAAACGCCCTGGGGAAAGGCCTGCCTGGTAACATCCAGCCTACCGAACCCAATCCATAGAAGGCGTCATCCACAACGACGACACGACGCGTTCATCCCTCCCTCATTCCATTACATATGCGGTGAGGTGGTGGGCGGGGTACTTTGCATGCAGCACAGCATGCGCGCAATGCAAGATGGGTCGCGGTCAACGGGGGGAGATGGGCACGGGGCGCGAGGTACTGCGAGGTCACAAGGCAGTTGGGAATTCGGCGCGATCTCAGCGGGGGGAGACGGGGCCAGCATATCTGAGGTACTACTTGCTTAACAGGGCAGTTGGGATGTTGGGAATGCGCCACTATCTCCATCGCTCATCCTCGGTTGGCACAGCTGACCTGGCTCCGCGCTGGCCTGGGTGAGCAGTGTGGCGCACTGGCGGGGTTTCCCGGAGTGCGTTGCGCGCGTGGGCCATGGCCTTCGCGGCCAGCAGCCAACTATGGCCCTGCGGGGGTTGCAGCGAGGGGTTCCAGTACCGCAACATGATCGGAAGCCGCAGAGAACGCGCGAGAAACGAGCCGGGTCACGAAGAGGATCAAGGCGGCAAGGGCGGTGGACGGAAAAGAGCGCGCATCGACTGCGAGCTGGAGCTGAGGGAGGAGGAGCTGGAAGGTTGGAGCGACGACGACAGAAAAAGCACGACGTGGAGGGACACACGTACACGACGAGAGAGAGCAGGTCTGCCGAGAACAAAAGAGGAAGGCGAACGGAGCAGCGTGGGCAGCCCTCCTCCTCCTCCTCCTCCTCCGCCTCCTCCTCCTCCTCCTCCCCCTCCTCCTCCTCCCCCTCCTCCTCCTCCCCCTCCTCCTCCTCCTCCTCCTCCCAGATAGATAGAGAAAGAGACAGAGACAGAGAAAGAGAGAGAGAGATGCACGAGATGGGCGACTACAAGACGGCGAAGGGCAAGGGTGAGAAGCAGCCGGAGTATCTCAAGGCGCTGGACTTCGTGGAAAAGTGGAGCGACTACGTGCAGCTGTTCAACGCATGCAGGAGGGGCATTGGATGGGACGAGAAGAGGGCGGGGACCTTGCTCGCGCTGGTCGCCTTCCCGAACAAGCTGTGGCGGAGAGGCCCTAGTCCTAACTCGAGGAGTGGCAAGTTGCAGTTCTGGCGCAAGGTGGACTGGCTGCAGCTGGCGAAGACGCAGGAGAGTCACCCAAAGGACGTGCTCTTGGAGTAATGGGTGAACAGGATGAAGAAAACGTTCGGGGCTGACTGCGAAAAATTGCCAAATATCGGATGCGGGAGCAAGTTCTTCCCACTCAAGAGCGGGCCATCGATGGTGGTGGAGCTCAAGGTGGGAACCGCTTGGCAAGAGCTCATCGCGGGACGGCTACCGCAGCAACTCGACGACGCCATCAAGGAGTGCCATTGCGAGTTCTTCGACGCGGCCAAGAAGATGAGCCCAGAGGAGCTATTCGAGCTGATCTCACTGTCCTTCCCGATGGCGCACAAGATCGAAGGCTGCGACCTCGTCGCAAGGTGCCCAATGGGCCAATGGGAGAGGTCAGGGAAAAAGGCCTTCACCGTGCAGGGCCGGTGCGAACTGGCGCTGAAGATTGCGAAGAACGACGAGGAGAACCTCCACGAAGTAATGAAGGTTGCCATCGAAGGGATGAACAACGAGGACAACGTGGACCCAGAGGAAGTGAAGAGGTTGAAGGAACGCCAGAAGCGAAAAGACAGCGTCCAGAGCTTGCTGGATGGCACCGAAATCATCGCGGAAAAGTTCGGCTACCCCAAGTCGGAGGAGACGGCGGCGGCCAGCTCATCCAGCGGCCACCAATGAGCGCACCCACTGGAGCCTCCTGATTTGCCAAGAGGAAGCGTTAGCGAGGTTTCTCGGAGTGCTTATCTAGGCAAGATGCGAGCTGGCCGTGCACACAGACAATCAGGAGGAGCATTAGCGAGGATTCTCGGAATGCAACTCATGACGGACAATATGGGCACAACCGTGCGCCTGCATCGCCATCGCAACGGGAAGTATTTTTCCCAACCATCCTGTGGTGTTGGGTCCTCGTTTTGAAGAGACAAGCCCGCGTTCCTCCTTCCTTCCTTCCTTCCTTCCTTCCTTCCTTCCTTCCTTCCTTCCTTCCTTCCTTCCTTCCTTCCTTCCCTCCTCCCCCTCCTCCTCCTTCTCCTCCTTCTCCTCCTCCTCCTCCTCCTCCTCCTCCTCCTCTTCTTCTTCCTCCCTCCTCCCTCCGTTTCACCCACCCAGTACAGCGTTTCGTGGCCCCACAGGGAGCTCCACCGAAGGCCCCGGTGGCAGGGTTCGCATGGCGGCCCCGCGCCATTTTGGCGCACCCGTCACACGGTTCGTGGCCCCATAGGGAGCTGCACCGAAGGCCCCAGTGGCAGGGTTCGCATGGCGGCCCCGCGTTTTGGCGCACCCGTCACACGGTTCGTGGCCCCATAGGGAGCTCCACCGAAGGCCCCAGTGGAAGTGTTCGCATGGCGGCCCCGCGCCATTTTGGCGCACCCGTCACACGGTTCGTGGCCCCATAGACGGCTCCACCGAAGGCCCCAGTGGCAGGGTTCGCATGGTGGCCCCGCTTCATCTTGGCGCACCCCTCACACGGTTCGTGGCCCCATAGGGAGCTCCACCGAAGGCCCCAGTGGCAGGGTTCGCATGGCGGCCCCGCGCCATTTTGGCGCACCCTTCACACGGTTCGTGGCCCCATAGGGAGCTCCACCGAAGGCCCCAGTGGCAGGGTTCGCATGGCGGCCCCGCGCCATTTTGGCGCACCCCTCACACGGTTCGTGGCCCCATAGGGAGCTCCACCGAAGGCCCCAGTGGCAGGGTTCGCATGGCGGCCCCGCGCCATTTTGGCGCACCCCTCACACGGTTCGTGGCCCCATAGGGAGCTCCACCGAAGGCCCCAGTGGCAGGGTTCGCATGGCGGCCCCGCGCCATTTTGGCGCACCCGTCACACGGTTCGTGGCCCCATAGACGGCTCCACGAAGGCCCCAGAGGCAGGGTTCGCATGGCGGCCCCGCGCCATTTTGGCGCACCCCTCACACGGTTCGTGGCCCCATAGGGAGCTCCACCGAAGGCCCCAGTGGAAGGGTTCGCATGGCGGCCCCGCGCCATTTTGGCGCACCCGTCACACGGTTCGTGGTCCCATAGACGGCTCCACCGAAGGCCCCATTGGCAGGGTTCGCATGGTGGCCCCGCTTCATCTTGGCGCACCCCTCACACGGTTCGTGGCCCCATGGACGGCTCCACGGAAGGCCCCAGAGGCAGGGTTCGCATGGCGGCCCCGCGCCATTTTGGCGCACCCCTCACACGGTTCGTGGCCCCATAGGGAGCTCCACCGAAGGCCCCAGTGGCAGGGCTCGCATGGCGGCCCCGCCCCATTTTGGCGCGCCCCTCACACGGTTCGTGGCCCCATAGGGAGCTCCACCGAAGGCCCCAGTGGCAGGGTTCGCATATGTTCGTATGGCGGCCCCGCGCCATTTTGGCGCAGCCCCTCACACGGTTCGTGGCCCCATAGGAAAATCCCCTTGCTTCGTCCCACCTGCCTTGCGGTTCTCACACTTGCGTATGGTTGGGTCTTTCGCCGGGATAATTTGGAGTACCATGAAGCACATCACTGCAGGGTGCCGAAGGAAACAACAAAAGATCGTCAAGAAGCCGTCCAGGTGTGCTCCTCGTTGGCCATACCTGTGACCGTGACTTCCAGTATGCTCTACCTCACACACTCCGAGGGGGAACCTTGGGCTACTTCAAAAGGGTACCCGAGTACAGACGTGGCAATACATGGAACGTCTCGCGGTACGACCAAGAAGTGAGCCGAGTGAGAGAGGGGAGCACGGAATTCAAACTGTGGGTGCAGCAGCCCCCGCCGCAACAGTTTGGGGTCTCGGGCCTTCCGCCTCTCCCCCCTCTCCTTCTTGGTCGCGTCGTCGTCTCCTCCCCCCCCTTGGCTTGGGCGCGCTCGGGCGCCCTGCTAAGCCCGCGCGTCCCCTCCCCTTGGGCACGCGGAAGGGCCAGCAGCCGCTCCCCCCGCACCGACCCGAAGGGGCTCGTGACGTAAGGCAGCGAGCGTCTCTTACGGGGCCACCTCGGAGCTCGGTCCTTGAGCTACGGGGTATGCCCCCTGCCGGCCCTAGTGAGAAGGCAGGGCTGTAGCACAACAAATCGCAGGGGGTTTTGGCAGTAGAGTCGGTCGCCTGAGTAGGTGCTCTGACGTTATACCCCCTTATGCGGATGTCCTTGTAATTGTCTGCCTCCTCCTCCTCCTCCTCCTCCTCCTCCTCCTCCTCCTCCTCCTCCTCCTCCTCCTCCTCCTCCTCCCTCCTCTTTGCCACAGGGCGCTCTGCGGATGGTCAAAACGTGCAGTCGGCTTACTCTCTCCTGCTCCCGCGCTTGCGCCCCTCCCCCCCACGCCTCTCCCCGAGCGCCCAGACTGGCCGGCCTTTCGGGCTGTGCCCGACGCGAAGGCAAATACCTCCAGCCGCCCCCAAAAAAAACCTTCGACGCCGACGCCGACACCGACGCCGACGCCGACGCCGACGACGACGACGGCGGCGACGACGACGACGACGCCGACGACGACGACGACGACGACGACGCCGACGCCGACGACAACGACGACGCCGACGGCGACGGCGACGCCGACGGCGACGGCGACGACGGCGACGGCGACGACGGCGACGGCGACGACGGCGACGACGACGACGACGACGACGTCGACGGCGCAGCTTTTCCTGAGCAGCCCGCGGGCCCGTCGGCCAGTCGCGGCCACGGGGCACCGCGCCGGCCCCGCGCGCGTGCCCGGGGTGGCCGCCAGCTTCGTGGCGTTGGCGTCTGGGCGGAGGGTCGTCGTCGTCGTCGTCGTCGTCGTCGTCGTCGTGGTCGTCGTCGTCGTCGTCGTCGTCGTCGTCGTCCTCGCCGTCGTCGTCGTCGTCGTCCTCGCCGTCGTCGTCGTCGTCCTCGCCGTCGTCGTCGTCGTTGCCGTCGTCGTCGTCGTCGTCGTCGTCGTCGTCGTCGTCGTCGTCGTCGTCGTCGTCAGCGTCGAAGGCTTTTTTGTGGGGAGCAGCCGTCGCGGGCGGGCGCAGCCCGAGAGGCCGGCCAGGCTGGGCGCCTCGGGGAGGTGCCGCGGCTCCTCCGGGGTGCCGTCGTATGGTCCGCTGCGCGCGGGCCAGCAATCCTGGCTACAAAAAATATATGTAACACATTCTGCCTCCCCATCTGGAGCATGCACGGGCGCCCCGCGACCACTTGCATGGTTTTCGACAGGGACGGCGGGGGTGCCGCCATACTGCTTGCGCGCGAAAGTCAATCCCGGACACAGCAGATCTATATATATATATATACACACGCATATGTATAAACATATTGTTTACACCACGACCAGAGCAACTGTAATCATATGAAAATGCTACCTTGGAAGCATCGCCTGTCAAAGACTGGGGCCGAACAGGTCAGACAAATTGAACTGTACTTACTGCGGGGGCCCACACCCCCAGTTGGAAGTGGAGTAGGAGAGGAGGCAAGTGGACCCTGGAAAAACTTGAGCCGTAAGTTTACGGATCAGAGCAGGTCGTCTAAACAGTGTCTCAAGCGAACCATTTCAGACGTGAAACGGCCCAGGCTCCAGGAGTACCCCATTCTTCAAGCACTCCTGTACACCACGACTAGAGCAACTGGAATCATATGAAGATGCTACCTTGGAAGCATCGCCTGTCAAAGACTGGGGCCGAGCAGATCAGACAAGTTGAACTGCATTTATTGCGAAGGCCCACGCCCCGTCCCTAGCACCAGAAGGCTGTTCTAATTGGATTGAGGAGGGAGGGAGGCGACGACAGAGGAGGAGATAGCTTAACGAAGAGACGCGGGATAGGGTTCCGCCCGCCGGGTCCAGAATACGCTGGAAGCATCTTTGCCTTCCGGGGCCTGGTGGCGACGGCCGGTACGCCGACGCACTCTCCCAGTGCGTCGGCGCTCCCACGATTCTATTCCTCGGGGTGTGCCGAGGAAACGGGTGCACTTTCTCCAAGGAATTCCATACATGCAATAGTGCAGAATGACAGAAGACGCACTCTTCTCAAATTTCGGATCTCTCTCAGCAGCCAAAGACGTGACGCATGAAGATTGATTACCCAAGGGACTCCGTGCTTGTTACATTCACGTGCAAAACTATCAACAATGCGCACAAGTCTGTTGGCGGCTTCTACTCGTGATCTCTGCTTAATGTCAAGCTCTGGGAGCCCGTGCAGGTGATTGTTGGAGCGGAGGGGGCGCGGGCCGATCGGCACATCTGTGGCGCGAGAGAGGAAGCGTTACAAGGAATTCCGAACCAAACGAACAAGAAGCAGCCAGCACGGATCCTATCTCGAAAAGTTCTCACCACATCAGGCCTGAGGAAGTCGCCATCAGGCCCATCGACGACGTCGTAGGCGTCGGCGGGAATGCCGGCCCTCGCCAAACCTCGAGCCAGCTGCTCGGAGCCCGAGAAGACCTCGGCGGCCCGCCTTCGCCCCGCGAGTTGAGCGGCCGCGGCTGCCGGCACGGCCGACCAAGGAGCGCGTCATCGATTGAGGATCTGGCAGCCTTGGCAAAGTCGAGGAGCTCCTTGGGACTGCTTGCCAGCGCCTTCTGCATCGCACCGTGCCTCTCGCACCTCTTCACGGACGAGAGGGTGGCCCACCTGCCGCGCTTCATGACGTCGGGAAGTGTGCGCCGAGCAAGCAGCGCATCTCGGCTTGGCCCGCTGCGGCGAAGCGGGTAGCTCGTGAGGTTCCGCTTCTCGAGCCCGAGGTCCAGGCAGGCCTGGTCGAACTCCTTCCTGAAGACCCCAGTCTTCTGCTTAAAGAGCGGCTCGTGCGGGGCGCGCTGGGTCATCAGAAGCTGCAGCGTCTCTATGGTCGGGAATCCCCAGTCCGCCAGAAGGACGCGCTCGTGCCCGAGGTGGTCGCTCACTGGCGGCGCGAAGCCCTCGGCCCAGTGCCGCGTCGCCTCGCCAGCGCGCAGGTGCGCGTCGTGCATCGCCACCGCCCTGCGAGCACTCTCGCGGCGCCCGCGCCAGAGCAGCGCGCCCGCGACCGGAATCGCCCACGCGCGCGGCAGCCCGAAGCGGCAGGCCGCTGGAGCGGCGTTGCGGAGCCCGCGGAGGGCGCGGGCCGCGCGGGGCAGCCCGCCCTGCGCTGCCTTGGAAAAGCGGAGGGTGCCAAGCTCCACTGCGGCGAGGAGCTTCTCGCCCTGGTCGACCTGCCACCCATCCAAGTACAGGAGGTCCATCTGCTGCACCAGCGCCTCGCCCACGTCCTCGCCCCGGTTGAAGTCGAAGCCGTGGTCGACCACGAAGTCCAATAACTCCCCGTACTTCTGGAGGTAGCACGGGATCGACTGCTTCCCGATTGACTTCATCTCGAGGAGACTCACCGCGATCCCATTCAGCTCGAGCCTTTCCTGGAGCTCGCGGTCCCGCGCCTTGGCAGCTGCCTGGCGGGGCCGCGCCTGGACCGCGCGCGCGGGGGCCAGCAGCTCCCGGTTCCAGTCAGCGTTGGCGGGCAGCGTCGCCGCCGGCGTCGGCGCCCTCAAGCCCGGGCGCGACGGCGGCGCAAGGCCCCCGCCGTCCTCTCGGTGGGAGGAGGATGCCTGGCGGCGGGGCGCCTGGAGCACCCGCGCCACCCGCGGCGCCCTGGCTGGGCGGCTGCCGGCGGGCCAAGGCAGAGGACCAGCAGATGCCTCGCCATGGCTGCGCCTGGCCTGGCTCGGGGGAGGCGGCCCATCCGCCGGGAGCCCCGCGCCGCGTGGCGGCGCTCGCACCCCCGCGTTTCTTGAGGCGCGCGAGGTCACGTTCGCGGCGGCGGCGGGCGCCGGCGAGATCACGACGCAATGCGGCGTCGGCAACATTGATCTCTGAGGGAATCCACCGCCATCGGATCGTCATATACATGAAGACCGTGAGGGCTGCATGTTTCCGGCATAGCATCAGCGGGCCGAAGTTGTCAGCTCGGCCCTTGGACATGGCAAGGATATGCGAGGATCACCCCCGAACTGTCGCCCATCACGAGGTGTCGCTTGCTACGGTTGGGCAGCGTCTGGCAGGTGCGACGCGCAGAGATCAGCCCCGCGAGGCCCAAGCATCGCGGGGTGCTCCTCGTGCCGCCGGCGGCCTGCGACGCACTCGCGCCACTCGAAGCCCCTGGAGATAGACGGCGGGGCCTCGGGGAAGTCCCGCGCAGGCTGGCGCCGCTTGCGGGTCCAGTCGCGAGGGAGCACGGTCTCGACGTTGGAGAAGCACTCCTCGACAGGCGGAGCCGCCCGAAGGGCGCGCGGCCCCGCTGGCTGCTCGCGCTGGAAGGCGCGCCTCCAGCGCTCGTCTGTCTTGCCCATCTCCGCGACCACCTCCTCGGGCAGCGACGCGGAGAGGATCCCGCACCCTGCCGTGCTGGAGTCGAAGACCTCCGCCTCGGGCGACCAGGGCCGCCTCGCGCTGGCCCTCGCAAGCGGCAGCGCGGCAGCCGCCGCGCGGAGCTCCTCGGCGGCGGAGCGCCAGAGCCACCGCGGCCGGAGGTAGTGGCACTGCATGATAGTGCAGCAGCTGCGGAAGGCGGCGCAGCCGGCGGCAGACCTGGCGGAGGCGCCAGGCCTTGACTGGGCTCGGGCGGCGCCCCCCCGTCAAGCCGTCGATGGCGAGCCCCAGTGATTCCAACCAGCGCCGAGCGGCCTCCTCCTCCTCGTGGACCTCAAAAGCGAGCGAAATCATCCTCCGCTCGCTGTCCTCGCGGAGGGCGTCGGCCCGGGCCTTGGCGGGCGCGGCCGCCGCGAAGTTGTCGCGGCGCGGCGGCGCCAACTCGGGGCCCGCCCGGAACGGCGGCGGCGGCGCGCGGCCCTGCATGACCGCACCCGGCGGCCAGTCCCTGATCTGGCTGACCTCGCGCGCGTGCAGGACCTGCGCGAAGAAGGAGCTCCGCGCCCAGCCCATCGGCATCGCCATCGTCGGGGGGGCGATGGAGTCGACGTCCCGAAGGTAGCCGAAAAAGGGGTCGCCGTCGGCGATCGACTTGAGCTCGCCGCCAGTGATGTCCAACAGGCAGGAGAAACTCCCGAGCCAAGGTGCCAGCTCGCATGCATAAAAATAATCCTTCGCGTCACTTCGAGAGAGGCACATGCCGGTGCCCG
The DNA here is from genome assembly GCA_963575745.1 of Prorocentrum cordatum. Taxonomy (NCBI): domain Eukaryota; class Dinophyceae; order Prorocentrales; family Prorocentraceae; genus Prorocentrum; species Prorocentrum cordatum. The sequence goes on from CAUYUJ010021279.1 coordinate 99,818, forward strand.
TGCCCATCGCGTCGTCGGCCCAGGGCCCCCCCGAGCCCATCGGCGCGCGTGGACACTCTCGGAAGCGGGCGTTGACGCGCCTGCAGTCAACCACGAGGCGCTGATTGCCCGACTTCTTTTGCGCGAAAAATACAGAGGCCCCGCCTCGAACTTGGTCGGCACGCCGCCGGGGGAGTAGCCCACCTCTGAACAGATCTCCGAATAAGTTGACATTGCTGCGACGGCAGAAGCGGGGCCGCGGGGCCATGTTTGGTCCCAGTGCGCTTGAGACCTCGCCCCGCCTCCGCCCCCCGCTGGTTGTCGTCCTTGGGCAGGTTGGTGTCGAAATCTACGATCATCTTTGCGGCATCCAGCGGCGGCCTTTTGGACAGCGGGGCGGGAATTCGCCCGTCGCCGGGGATCGACGCCAGGGCGCGGTCGTAGGGGACCACTGTCAAGTCATCGCCCCCCGCGTAGGGGACTCTGCCCCCGAGGAGCGCACGCGCGGCTTCCTCGTCTGAAGCCGCCTCCGGCGGTGGCTGAAAAAGGCTGATGGCGCCATGCAGATGGTCGACCGTAGCCCGCTGGCCCAACGTCAAAAACTTGGCGTTGGCGGCGGAAGACCCCGCGAACCACTCGAGGGCCAGATGCCCTCGCACCCCTCGTCGGCGAGCTGCCGCCGAGCCTGAATGCGACAACGGGCCCCGCGAGAGAGATGGGCGCCGGCCGCAGGTTCCCGAAGCGCATATGGAAGAGGAAGAAGCCCTCGAGGGACATCGCGCTCTTCGGCCACGACGCCAGCGAGGAAACCCAGCTGAGAGGCCCGGAATGCCCTCGATCTCGGCCCCCCATTCGGGCAGCGTGTGGGGCCGTCGTCGCTCTTCATCAATGATCCCCGCCCTGGCCCTCCTCCTTGGGGCCCTTGGGCGGTCTCCTCACACGTGACTCGTCTTCGTGCTTCCGCTGCTCTTTTGTGCGCAGAAACCTTGTCGCGAGCCTGCTCCGCCACGTGCTTGACGAGAGTCGGCGCGACCGGCGCCTTCCCCCGCCTGGGCCCCCAACCAATGAAGTCGTCGGCCCCGGCGTAGTCGGGCCCCCCGGGCGAGTTGGGGCGCGCCCGCTCGATCAGCGCGGCGCGCCTCCCAAGGGCCTCCAGCGAGACCAGAGTGGGGGCGTTGAGCTGGTCGATCTCGGCCGCCAGCTCGAGCACCTCCATGATGCAGACGTGCTCGTGGACCGAACGGCCCCCGCCCGCGTTGAGCTGATGGGCCCATTTACAATGACGCTGGAAGGGCCCCCCCTCTCCACAGCGAGCGATCTCCCCCAGATACCATAGCGCCGAAGCCTCGCCCTCGAGCGGTGAGTCCCCGCAGTCGCGATACTGCATCAAATCGACGGCCTCCGCGAAGCGCTGGCGGCGAGCGTTGTTCCGCCACGCCGCCGGGAGGGCCCGCGTGTCGGCGTTGTCGTCGATGGAGTCGGCTGCGACCGCGTAGCGCTGCACTACCCCGCCAAGAGTCTCCACCATCATCGCGTCCGTGCTGGCCCCCTTCACGAGGGTGAAGCTGCGACCGTTGGAGCCAGGCGGATACTCGGCACCCCGCGCGAAGGCTTGGTCAGAGGAGTAGGCGATCCTCCAGACCTTGCCGTCGGCGGCGGCTGGAGGCGCGCGGGCGGCGAGCGAGTTCCCACCCCCTCCTTGCGTTCCTCCTCGTGTGCGAGGGCACGGGCGCGGAGGAAAAGCGGTGCGTCTAGCGGCCCCTCCCCGCGTCCAGCGCGGAAGGCATGCCGGACACCCGCATCGTGCCCTCGCCCGTACATGGCGCTGGTCACGCCCCCCCCCACGCGTGCATCAAGGAAGCGCCGCGCCTGCAGGTCCCACGGCGCGGAGAAATCCTGCGGGCGCACGTCGCCCCCGACCGTCAAAGCACCTGCTCGAAGTCCGGGCACACCTCCGGGCAGCTCGCATTTTCGCGAGGGGCCGGAGCAGGAGCGGCGCAGCTCGGCGCCCGCGAGGCGACGGCTGGGGCACCCAGCCAGACCCGCAGCGGCGATGGCGCCAACCACGCTCCAGTGATGACTGCGAGAAGAAGGCGCTGAGCTCCCTGCAAGGGCATTGGGCCCTGAAAAAACTTGAGCCGTAAGTTTACGGATCCAAGCAGGTCGTCTAAACAGTGTTTCAAGCGAGTCAGTTCAGACGTGACACGGCCCAGGCTCCAAGAGTACCCCATTCTTCAAGCACTATGTTAGGGCTGCCGGGGGTGGCAGAGTCGATCGGGGAGGGGTGGCGGATCTGAGCCCGAGAGGGCTAACACGACTGTGCTAAGCCCCTTTCTGCTATCTCTCTCTCTCTCTCTCTCGGCCATAGTTGCTGTCTCGCTAGCCGACCTCAAAAGCCCGGGCTACGGTCCCTCAACCCCCTCCCCGCGAGCCACCCCCCACGCGATCCCCCACGTCCGATATGATACGATTTGCCTCCACATCTGGAGAATGCGCGGGCGCCCCGCGACCACTCTGCAGTGGCTCTTGACAAGGACGGCGGGGGGGGCGGGCATATGGCTTGACCGTGGAGCGCGTGCCGCACCTGGCGCGCCTGGCTCGCTTGGGCCGCCAGGGCGCCTGGTGCACCTGGAGCCCGTGGCGCACGTGGCACGCGTGGCGCTCCGAGGCAATGTGCCGAAACTCCCTCGGGGGCTACTTGTGT
>CAUYUJ010021279.1:107500-141735 GCA_963575745.1 Prorocentrum cordatum
CTGTGCCCCTGGCCCCCCGGACTACAACAACAACGGCTCCCGCCTGAGACTTCCTCCAAATTTACTCAGGACCCCCCCTCCCGTCTGAGACTTCCTCCCCATTTACTCATGAACGGCACTCCCACTTTAGACTTCCTCACAATTTAGTCCGGGTCAAACTGCGTTGTTGCTCCCCCGGACTACAACAACAATGGCTCCCGCCTGGGACTTCCTCCCCGCTTCCGCCTGAGACTTCCTCCCAATTACTAGGATCGGCGCTCCCACCTGTGACTTCCTCGCAATTTAGTCAGGACCCCCGCTCCCATCTGAGACTTCCCCACAATTTACTCAAGAACGGCGCTCCCGCTTAAGATTTCCTTGCGCTTTAGTCTAGACCCCCGCTCCCGCCAGACATCCCCTTTTCAGGAATTGCGTTCTCGCCTGTGACTTTTTCGCAATTTATTCAAACATCGCGCTATCTACGCTCAAGCACCACGCTCGCGCCAAGGACGCCGTCACACTTTACGTAGGAATCGAGCTCTCGCCCTACTCAAGCATCCCGCTTGAATGTCCCACCCGCCCGACCCGCCCGTCAGATTATCGTCCGCCCGTCGTGGGCTGCCGCCCGAGACTTCCTTGTGGAATGGCGCTTTCGCCTAGGACTTCTTCGAACGTTCGCACTCTTACCTTCCTGCTCCTCCTTCCTCCCGGGCCGCCTCCCCCCTCCTTCCGATTCCCTCTCCCTCTCACGTCAGCTGATGTTGAATTTTCATTCCTGAAGAATGATTTCTGTTGGTCCCCCCCCACCGGTGCGCATTGTTCGTTCTCAATCAAAGTGCGCCCCTCGAGGCCCGCACCCTGTTTGTTTGACAGAGAAAGTCATTCGGGCCAAACTGTGCCCCTGGGCCCCTGGCTACAACAACAACGGCTCCTGCATCAGACGCGCCCAGTGAGGCCCCGCCACGCTGCCCACATATGCCCCTGCCGCAGCCCACACAGGCCCCGAACGCGCCCACTGAGGTCCCGCCAAATTCCCCACTCAGGCCCCAAAGCCAGCACACAGAGGCCCCGAACGCGCCCACGGAGGCCCCACCCCGCTGCCCACTGAGGCCCCTGACGCAGCCCACAGAGGCCCCAGACGCAGCCCACAGAGGCCCCACCCCGCTGCCCACTGAGGCCCCACCCCGCTGCCCACAGAGGCCCCAGACGCAGCCCACACAGGCCCCGAACGCGCCCACGGAGGCCCCACCACGCTGCCCACTGAGGCCCCTGACGCAGCCCACAGAGGCCCCGAACGCGCTCACAGAGACCCCACCCCGCTGCCCACTGAGGCCCCACCCCGCTGCCCACAGAGGCCCCAGACGCAGCCCACAGAGGCCCCGAACGCGCCCACAGAGTCCCCACCACGCTGCCCACCGAGGCCCCAGACGCAGCCCACAGAGGCCCCGAACGCGCCCACAGAGTCCCCACCACGCTGCCCATTTCTCAGTCAAAGTGCGCCCCTCGACGCTCGCACCTTGTTTATTTGAGGTTTCTCCAATTACACGTGGCCAGGAAGGAATATAACCCCCCAGACGGGGGTACGGTCGAAGACGAAGAGGGCGGGTACCCAGGGTTTGGGGTGAATGACGCGCGGGCCGGTAGGAGCGAAGAGTCTTGTAATGATTGTTGCTGTTAGTGTTGTTGTTGTTGCTGATGTTGTTGTTGTTGTTGTTGTTGGTGCTGGTGGTGGCGTTGCTGTTGTTACTGTTGTTATCGTTATAGAATTTACCACTGACGAATAATTGTGGTTGACCTCCCTCTGGTGACCAATGTGTTTTTTCAATTGAAGTGCTTCCGCCGGGACTCGCACCCTGTTTTTTAGCCGAACAAATCACTCGGCGCAAACTGCGTTGTTGGCCCCCGGATTACATCAACAACGGTTCCCGCCTGCTGCTTCCTTGCAATGTAGCCAGGATCCCCGCCCTCGCCTGAATCTTCCTCGCATGTTACTCAGGAGTCGCGCTCTTGCTTGGGACTTAACATTCATTATGGATTCGCTCTCTCGGCGCTCTGGAATCGCGCTCTCGCTGGAGACTCGCTTGCAATGTATTCAAGAATCGCGATCTTGCGTTGGAATTCCCCGCAATTTCCTCAGGCGCCGCGCTCCCGACACTCAGACACCCAGGAGTCGCGTTCACGCTTAGGACTCCCTCACAACTTACTCTGGAAACTGGATCTCGCTGCCCTTCGTGGTCCCGTTGCAGCCTTTCGTGGCCCCTTCGCTGCCCTTCGCGGCCCCGTTGCAGCCCTTCGTGGCCCCCTCGCTGCCCTTCGCGGCCCCGTTGCAGCCCTTCGTGGCCCCTTCGCTGCCCTTCGCGGACCCTTTGCAGCCCTTCGTGGCCCCCTCGCTGCCCTTCGCGGCCCCGTTGCAGCCCTTCGTGGCCCCCTCGCTGCCCTCCGTGGGCCCGTTGCAGCATTTCGTGGCCCCCTTCGCTGCCCTCCGTGGGCCCGTTGCAGCTCTTCGTGGCCCCCTCGCTGCCCTTCGTGACCCCGTTGCAGCCCTTCGCGGCCCCCTCGCTGCCCTCCGTGGCCCCGTTGCAGCTCTTCGTGGCCCCCACGCTGCCCTTCGTGGCCCCATATCTGCATGCCCTTCGTGGCCCCCGCTCGCTCGCGCCCGTCGTGGCCCTATATGCATCTATGTGCATGCGCTTCGCGGCCTCGCCGTCGCCCTTCGTGGCCCCGTTGCTTCCCTCAACGGCCCCTTCGTTGCCCTCTGCGGCCCAATTTACGCATGCCCTTCGTGGCCCCCGCTCGTTCGCGCCCGCCGTCGCCCCGCATGCGCGCCCTTCGTGGCCCCGCTGTCGCCCTTTGCGGCCCCCTCGCTGTCCTACGTGGCCCCGTTGCTGCCCTCAATGGCCCCGTCGCTGCCCTCAGTGGCTCCAAATTATCTGCCCTTCGTGGCCCTCGCTCGTTCGCGACCTTCGTGGACCCATACGCATGCCCTTCGTGGCCCCACTGCCGCCCTTCGTGGCCACCTTCCTGCCCTTCGTGCCCGCTGTCGCTCTCGCTCTCGCTCTCGCTCTCGCTTTCGCTCGTCGTCGTCGTCGTCGGCGTCGTCGTCGTCGTCGCCGTCGTCGTCTTCGTCGTCGTCGTGGTCGGCCCCCTGTCCATCCCTCTTGGAGTCGGGCTGCCGCCGATCAGCGCTGCCGCTGGCGAGGCCGACGGTCCGCGGCCGCCCCGCCGCTTGCCGGGGCCTGGTCTGCAGAGAACAAATATATACCCCCCCACATGGGGCACAATCGAAGACGAAACAGGCGGGTATCGAGGGTTTGGGAAATACGCGTTGGATGGCACTCGAGCAGGTAAGAACGAACAGTCGTAACATGATTGTTGTTGTTCTTGTTGTTGAACTCTCAATTCTGAAGAATAATTATTGCTGGTCCCCCCTCACTGGTGCATGCTGTTTTTCTCAATCAAAATGTGCCCCTCGACGCTCGCACCCTGTTTTTTGACAGGGACAATCTTCCTGCTCAATGTGTACCCCTGGCCCCCCAAAATTACAACTACAACGGCTCCCGCCTGAGACTTCCTTTAAATTTACTCAGGACCCCCGCTTCCGCCTAAGACTTCCTCACACTTTACTCAGGATCGGTGCTCCCGCTTGTGACTTCCTCGCAATTTAGTCAGGACCCCCGCTCCCATCTGAGACTTTCTCACAGTTTACTCAGGAACGGCACTCCCGCTTGAGACTTCCTGAAATTGAATCAAGACTTCCTCGCAATCCCACCAGTCCTTTGGGCGTCGGTGATCTAAAAAGTTTGCTCTTCCACACCCCTTTTGCCCCCTCGGGGAAGGGGTTCTCCTCCCCCCACCCCCTCCCCTGGACCTGGACGGGGGGGTCCGCGGGTCTTTGGGGCGTCCAAGATGGCCCAATACGGCTCCAAGAGCGAAAAGGCGGGAAAGCAAACAAACAGTGATTTACATAGGTTTGGGAAGGATTTTGGCCTCTTTGGGGGCCCAAGAGGCGATTCGAGGCACTCTAGAGGGGCAACGCTAATTCCCACCCCCCCTTTCTTTGATAGATCTCCTCCAACGTGGCCCCAAGAGCGCCCCGAAGGCTCCCAAAAGCGCCCGAAGAGCGCCCCAAGAGGCCCCAAGAGGCGCCCAAGAGGCCTCCAAGAGGCACCCAAGAGACCCCCAAAAGGCCCCCCGAGATACGGAAGAGGCCCCCAGGACCACCAAGAGGCCCCAAAGACTGCTCAAGAGGCCCCCCAGCTCGCCATTGTCCTCCTCCTCCTCCTCCTCCTCCTCCTCCTCCTCCTCCCTCCTCCCCCTCCCTCTCCTCCTCCTCCTCCTCCTCCTCCTCCTCCTCCTCCTCCTCCTTTTCCTTCTCCTCCTTCTCGTCCTCCACGTCCTCGCCCTCCTCCATCTACTCCTACTCCGACGACGACGACTCCTCCTCCTACATCCTCCCCCTCTTGGGGCATATGGCGGCTTACCCCGCCTTTTGTTCTTCTGCATGCTCCCCCGCTTCCCTCATCACCTCCACTCCCCTGGGACTAGTTTCTGGACGGGCTGGTGGGGATACGCGAAGCGTTTATAATTTAATCAAGCCCCCGCTCCCGCCACAGAACACCTTCACATGTTATTGAGGAATTGCGCCCTCGCCTGTGACTTCCACGCAGTGTATTCAGATATCGCGCTTTCGACGCTCAGGTAACACGCTGCGCCAAGGACGCCGTCACAATTTACTTAATAATCGCGCTCTCGCCCTACTCAAGCATCCCGCTTGAATATCCCACCCGCCCGGCCCGCCCGTCAGAGGATCGTCCGCCCGTCGTGGGCTGCCGCCCGAGACTTCCTTCAGGAACGGCGCTTTCGCCTAGGACTCCCTCGAACGTTCACGCTCTTCCCTTCCTGCTCCTCCTCCCTCTGCCTCCTCCCTCCTCCCTCCTCTCCTCCCTTCTCTCTCCCTCCTCTCTTCCCTCATCCTTATGCCTCTGTGCCCTATCCCCTCTCCCTCCTCTCCCTCCTCCCTTCTCCCTCCCCTCTCCTGCCTCCTCCCTCCCTCTTTCGTTATGTTTATTGTGTTCTCTCTCTCTCTCTCTCTCTCTCTCTCTCTCCCTATATATATAAATACCCTCTCTCTCTTTCTCTACCTCTCTTAGCTGTCTTGTTTTTTATATCTCTCTCTCTCTCCCTCTGCCTCTAATCAACCGCCCCCCTCTTCGCTCCTTTTCTCCTGGCGTTTTCCCTCTTCCTTCGTCCCTCCCCCTCCCTTCCTCCCACTCTCCCTCGTTCTCCCCCTCCTATTTTTGCAGGGCCCTCGCCAATTCCAATGGCGGGCACATGTACGCCCACGAAGGATTGTCCGCCCGTTCAGGTTTGCCCGCCCGTCTAAGCCCGCCGCCCCCCGCAAAGAGAAATAATCCCCCGAAAGGAGGTGTGATCGAAGACAAAAAGGGCGAGTATCGAGGGTGTGGGGAACTCGTTTTGACTGACACACGGGCAAGAAAGAGCGAACAGTCTTAGAATGATTATTGTTGGTTGTTGTTGTTATGTTTGGGTGTTGTGTTGGTTGTTGCTGGTGGTGCTGTTGTTGTTATTTTTGTTGTTGATGTTGTTGTTGTTGTTGAACTCTCACTACTGCATAATAATGTTTGCTGATACCCCTCCGGTAATATATGTGTGTTTTTCAATTGAAATGCCTCTCCCTCGGCTCGCACCCGGTTTTTTACATGGGAAACTATTCCTGGTCAAACTGTGCCTCTGGCCCCCGGTTTGCAACAACAACGGCTCCTGGCTGATATTTCCTTGCGATGTATTCACAAATCGCGCTCTCGCTAAGGACTTCCTCGCAACTTATCCAGGAATCGCGCTCTCCTGTGACTTCCTGGCAAATTATTCAGGCACCACGCCCTCGCCATTCAGGAATCGCGCTCTCGCCTGTGACTTTCTTCTAATTTACTTAGGAATCGCGCTCTCGCCCAAGACTACCTGGCGAATCATGCAGGACTCACGCATTCACGTAACATACGTGTTTTTCAAAAGGAGTGCCCCTCCCGGGGCTCGCACCCTGTTTTCCACATGGGAAATTATTCCTGCTCAAACTATGCCCCTGGCCCCCGGTTTACAACAACAACGGCTCCTGGCTGATATGTCCTTGCGATGTATTCAAAAACTCGCTCTCGCTAAGGACTTCCTCGCAACTTATCCAGGAAACGCGCTCTCGCCTGTGACTTCCTGGCAATGTATTCAGGCGCAACGCCCTCGCCATTCAGGAATCGCGCTCTCGCCTGGGACTTTCTCCGGATTTACTTAGGAATCGCGCTCTCGCCCGAGACTACCTAGCGAATCATGCAGGACACACGCATTCGCATAACATGCATGTGTTCAGGAGAAGTGCCCCTCCCGGGGCACGCACCCTGTTTTTTTACATGGGGAACAATTCCTGCTCAAACTGTGCCCCTGGCCCCTAGTTTCCAACAACAACAACAACGGCTCCCACCTAATACTTTCTTGCGATGTATTGAAGAATCGCGCTCTCGCTAAAGGTTTTCTTGCAATGTATTAAAGAATCGCGCTCTCGCCTGATACTTCCTCGCAATGCCCTCGACACTCAGGAATTACGCTCTCGTTCTGGATTTCCTCACGGCTTTTTGGGGATCGCGGTATCGCTCGAAACTTCCTCGCGTTTTTTGCGGGACGCACCCTTCAGCAATCCGCCTGCTCGACGTGGCCGCCTGGGCCCGCCTTCTAAGGTCTACCCGCCCGATCTGCCCGTCTGGTTCTGCCACGTGTTTTCTGTTCCTGCCCCCTCTCCTGCTACTCTCTCTCTCTCTCTCTCTCGTGATCCATCCTCCTCTCTCCCACTTGTCCCTTCCTTCCATCCGTCTTCTCTTCCCCTGCCTTAGGTGCTGCATGACATACAAGTTGCAGGTAAGAAAGATCGATCCCCGAGGGGACACGATCGAAGACGAAGAGGGTGGGTATCGAGGGTTTGGGATATACGTGTCGAACGGCACGCGAGCAGATAAGAACGAACAGACTTAAAATGATTGGTGCTGCTGTTGTTGTTGTCGTTGTTGTTGTGATTGATGTTGTTGTTGTTGTTGCTATTGTTACTGCTGCTGTTGTTGCTGTGGTTGTTGCTGTCGTTGTTGTTGGATTCTCAGTTCTGAATGCATAATTAATGTTGATCCCCCCTCAAATCAAAATGTTTCTTCTTGAACTCGCACCCTGTTTTCCAAGTGAATGAGGGGCCACCAAACTGTTTTGTTGGGCCCTGGCTTGCAACAACAGCGGCTCCCGCCGGATACTACCTCACAGTGTATTCCCACATCGCGCTATCGCGCGGGACTTCATCACACTTTATATGTTAAACAGGAACCGCGCTCTCGCGTGGGACTTCCTCGCAATTTATTCAGACGCCGCGCCCTCGACACTCATGAATCACGCTATCGTTTTGGATTTCTTCACGGTTTATTTGGGAATCGCGCTATCGCTCGAGACGTCCTCGCGATTTACGCAGGACGCACGCTTCAGCAATCCGCGTGCCCCTTGTCCCTTCCTTCCATCCGTTTTCCTTTTCCCTAGCCTCAGGGGATGCACGAAATACACGCTGCAGGTAAGCAGATATGCCCCTAAGGGGGTACGATCGAAAACTAAAAGGGCGTGTATAGAGGGTTTGGGAAATACGTGTTGAACGGCAAACGAGCAGATAAGAGCAAGCAGTCTTAAAATGATTGTTGTGATTGTTGATCTGATTGAACTTCAACCTCTGGTAACCATTCCGTATTTTCAATGAAGGTGCACCTCCCGGGACTCGCAGCAGTTCTTTCGAATCCGGGAAACTGAAGGGTCACCAAACTGTTTTGTTTGGACCCCGGTTTGCAGTAACAGCGGCTCCCGCCGGATACTTCCCCACAATTGATTCCCACATCGCGCTATCGCGCGGGACTTCCTCACATTGTATACAGGAATCGCGCTCTCGCGTGGGACTTCCTCGCAATTTGTTCAGACGCGGCGCCCTCGACACTCAGGAATCACGCTCTCGCATTGGATTTGGGAACCGTGCTATCGTTCGAAACGTCCTCGCGATTTATGCATGACTTACGCTTCAGCACCCCGCCTGCTCGACCTGGCCGCCTAGGCCCGCTTTCCCGACCCGCTCGCTGAGGTCTGCCCGCCCGATCTGCCCATCTGGTTCTATCACGTGCTTTCTTCCTAGCCTCCCTCCTGCTAACTTTTCCCGTGTTCCATCTTTTCCACCCCGCTTCCGTCCGTCCTGTCTTCCCCTGTTTGACGGGGTGCAGTACATGCGCGTGGCAGGTAGGGAAGATATACGTACCCCCGAAGGGGTACGATTGAAAGCACAGAAGGCGGGTAGCGAGGATTTGGGATATACGTGTCGAGTGACATGCGAGCAGCTTGGAGCGAACACTCTTAACATGATTTCTACTGTCGCGTTCGTTGTTGTTGCTGTTGAAAATGAAGATGAAATCCCATTTCTGAAAAATAGAAAGTGTTTGCTCCCCTCTGGTAACCATTGCATGTTTCAATTAAAATGCTTTGCCCGAGGCTCGCATCAAATATTGTTTTGTGAATGGGAAAGTCAAGAATCACCAAACTTTATTGTTTGGGCCCCGGTTTACAACAACAGTTGCTCCCGCTTTATACTTCCTCACAAAGTATTCCCAGATCGCGTTATCGCGCGGGATTTCCTCACACTGTATACAGGAATCACGCTCTCGCGTGGGACTCCCTGGCAATTCATTCAGAAGTCGCGTCCTCGACACTGAAGAATCACGCTTCCACTTTGGCCTTTATCGCGATTCATGCGGGAATCGCGCTATTTCTCGGGACTTCCCCGCGGTTCATGCAGGACTCAAGCTTCAACATCCCGCCTGCTCGACCTGGCCGCCTGGGCCCGCCTTCCCGACCCTCCCGCGAGGGTCTGCCCGCCTGATCAGCCCGTGCGGTTCTGCTGCTAATTTCTCTCGTGCTCCATCCCTGTCCCTCCCCATTCCATCCGCCATTTCTTCCCTTCAGGGCTGCGCTAAATGCCTGCTGCAGGTGAGGAGGATATGCCCCCAAGGGGGTATGGTCGAAGACGACGAGAGCGGGTACCGAGGGTTGGGGATATACGTGTTGAGTGGCACGCGAAACGACCGGAACGAACAATCTTAAACATCGTTGTTATTGTTGTTGTTGGATTCCCATTTCTAAAGAATACCTACTGTTGATTCCCACTTGTAGTTTTTCGAATGAAGTGCTCCTCTTGGGGCACGCACCATGTTTTCTACAAGGGAAAGCAAGGGGTCACCAAACTGGGCCGTTGGCCACCGAGTTACAACAACGGCTCCCGCCGGGCACTTCCTCACAATTGATTCCCCAATTGCGTTCTCGCGCGGGTTTTCTTTCTTTACACATTATGCAGGAATCGCGCTCTCGCGTGGGACTTCTTCGATGTTTCTTCACACACCGCGTTCTCGACACTCAAGAATCACGCTTCCGTTTCGGCCCTTTCTCACGATTTATTTGGGAATCGCGCTCTCGCGCGAAACTTCCTCGCGAATCATGCAGTACTCACCGTTTCAGCAACACGCCTGCTCGACCTGACCGCTTGGGCCCGCTTTCCCGACCCGCCCGTCAGGGTCTAACCCGCCCGACGGGCCCGTCTGGTTTTGCCACGTGTTTTCTGCTCCTCGACCCCTCCTCCCAATCTCGTGGTCCATCCTTCTCCCACCCCCTTCCATCTGTCCTCTCCTCCCCTGCCGCGGGGGCTTTACCAATGACACGCGGCAGAAGATATACCCCCAGGGGGGTACGATCGAAAACGCAGAAGGGCCAGTATCGAAAGTTTGGGATAGATGTGTTGAGTGGCGCGCGCACAGGTAAGAGCGAACAGTCTTAACATGGTTGTTGCTGTTGATGCTGAATTCGCACTTCAACAAACCAACAATTGTTGTTGACCCGCCCTCGGGGGCACCTTGTGTTTTTCAAATAAAGTGTTCCTTCCGGGGCTCGCACCCACAGGGGAATGTAAGGTCACCAGACTGGGCCATTTGCCCCCGAGTTACAACATCAACAACGGCTCTCGCGTGACACTTCTTCACAATTGATTCCCAAATCGCGCTCTCGCGCGGTATTCCTAACAATTTATACAGGCATCGCGCTCTCGCGTGGAATTTCCTTGCAATTTATTCAAACGCCGCGCCCTCGACACTCAGGAATGACGCTCTCTTTGTGGATTCCTCGTGGTTTATTTGGGGATCGCGCTCTCGCTCGAGAACTCCTCGCGATTGATGCAGAACGCACGCTTCATCAACACGCCTGCTCGACCTGGCCGCCTGGACCCGCCTTCCCGACCCGCCCGTTAGGGTCTACCCGCCCGATCTGCCCGTGTGGTTTTGCCACGTGTTTTCTGCTCCTAGCCCAACTCCAGCTACTCTCTCTCTCTCTCTCGTGCTCAATCCTCCTCTTTCCCCCTTATCCCTTCCTTCCATCCGTCCTCTCTTCCCCAACCGCAGGGGCTGCACGAAACACGCGTTGCATTTAAGAAAGATATACCCCCAGGGGAGTAATCTCGAAAACGAAGAGGGCAAATATCGAGGGCTTGGGAGTATACGTGTTGAGTGGCACGCGAGCAGATAAGAGCGAACAGTCTGACAATGATTGTTGTTGTTGTTGTTGTTGTAATTGTGGTTGTGGTTGTGTTTGTTGTTGTGGCTGTCGTTGTTATGGCTGTCGCTGTTGCTGCTGTTGTTGTTGTTGTTGAATGTTAATTACCAAACCAGGCGTTTTGGCGCTCTCGCCTCGGCGCCGGCTACACTTTCATTGCAAATGAAGCTCACGTTCGAGCGGCTTCGGCGGGCGCCAAAACGCCCCCCCCAACAACAACAACAACAACAACAACAACAATCATTTTACCCGAACGCTCAGTGTTCTCACCAGTGCCAGGGTTTTCATGCGACGCGAGACAATACCCCCACTTCGTGGGGGGGCAGTTCAAGCTCTACCAAATATCCAAACGACTCTTCGCGACCACCCAAACCCAGCTTCCCGCCCTATGACGTTGGGACACTTCACTTCGTGGCGTGCGGACGACCGTGGCTACTACACTGGCGTGGGGTACACACCCACAGAACTTGGTCACTTATTCGGGGCGCGCGTGTGCCCAGCATCCTGCAATTGTGACATACAATACATGACACAGACAGACAGACAGAGAGAGACAGAGAGCAGACAGAGAGAGAGACAGAGAGAGCGGAGTTGGCCACATTTTTGGGGCAAGTTCCTGAGATCGTCGTGTTTTTTGTTGGTCTTGCGCGCGCGAATGTCCACTTTACTTTTTTTTTGCAAGGGATGTTGAAATTTGATTATGTAAGAACAAGAAAAAGTAGCTCGCGCGAGCTTATGTAACATAAATGTTGAAAAACCATTGGTTTTGTGGGAGTCGGACAGCGCGCGCGGGATGAAATTTGGACATTTTTTTTTGAAAAACCATTGGCTTTTTGATGTTTTTATGTTGAAATCGTTACGAAACCTAAGGTTCTGGAAGGATTTCGTCTTGCGCGCGCGAATGTCCACTTTACCTTATTTTTTGCAAGGGATTATTGAAATTTGATTATGTTAGAACAAGAAAAAGTAGCTCGCGCGAGCTCATGTAACATAAATGTTGAAAAACCATTGGTTTTGTGGGATTCGGACAGCGCGCGCGGAAGGACATTTTGACATTTTTTCTTAAAAAACCATTGGGTTTTTGATGTTTTTATGTTAAAATCGTTACGAAACCTAAGGTTTTGGAAGGATTTCGTCTTGCGCGCACGAATGTCCACTTTACCTTATTTTTTGCAAGGGATTCTTGCAATTTGATCAACTAAGAACAAGAATTTTCATTTTCTATTGTTTTTTGCAAGGGAAAACGAGCGTCAACAAAAAACCGGATCCGGTACCAATCGTTTTCCTGAGACTTCCTCACGAAAATGATGAAAATGTAGCTGCGGCCTAGGCGCGGCGGGGGGGTCGCGCACCAGGGGTCCCAACAATAATTATTCTTTAGAAGAAATAATGTTCAACAACAACAATTACTAGCACGTGGGGACACTCCGTTCTCACCAGTGCCAGGGTTTTCATAGGAGGCGGGCAATACCCCCACTTTGTGGGGGGGCCGGTTCAAGCTCTACCAAATTTCCAAACGACTCTTCGCCACCACCCACACCCAGCTTCCCGCCCTATGACGTTCGGACACTTCACTTCGTGGCATGCGGACGACCGTGGCTACTATTCAGGGCCCCGCGGCCGACGACGACGGCGTGCGCGCGCGAAGAAAAAACGAATGTGTCCCGCATGGTATTATTTGACAGGGATGATGGCCCTGGCAGGTGCGCAACCGTTGTTGCAGAAGTTCGAAAAAGTTGCTCGCAAAAGCCCGTTTGACAGAAATGATTAAAAAGGGTTGGGTTTCCTACAAATCCGCAAGAGCGCGCGGGATGAAATTTTGGTTTTTTTTTTTTTTAAAAAAAAAAACATTGTTTTTTGTTTTTTGATGTTTTTATGCTAAAATCGCTACGACAACTAAGGTTTTGGAAGGATTTCGTCTTGCGCGCGCGAATGTCCACTTTACCTTATTTTTTGCAAGGGATTCTTGAAGTTTGGTTTCCATTTTAGCTTATTTGTTGCAAGGGAAAACCGATCGTAACAACACAACCGGATCCGGACTCCCCCGTTTTGCCTGAGACTTCCTCACGAAAATGATGAAAATGAGGCTGCGGCCTAGGCGCGGCGGGGGGGTCGTGCACCAGGGGCCCCAACAATAATTATTCTTTAGAAGTAATAATGTTCAACAGCAACAACAACAACAACAACACCAACAACAACAACAACAACAACAACAACCACAACCACAACAACAACAACAACTACCACAACAACAACAACACCAACAACAACAACACCACCAACAACAACAATATCAACAACATCAACAACAACAGCAACAACAACAATACGAATAACAATGACAACAGCAATCACAATCATTTTAAGACGATTCGCAATAACGCGTATTTTCCAAACCCTCGATACCCGCCCTCTTCATCTTCGACCGAACCCCTTTATGGGAGGTATGCTTTTCTTCCCTGCAGGCTGGGCCCCGGCAAGCGGCGGGGCGGCCGCGGACCGTCGGCCTGGCCAGCGGCAGCGCTGATCGGCTGGGCGGCCGCGGACCGTCGACCCGACCCCGAGAGGGACGGACAGGGGACCGACCACGACGACGACGACGACGACGACGTCGACGTCGACGTCGACGTCGACGGCGACGACGACGACGACGGCGACGACGAGCGAAAGCGAGAGCGAAGGACACGAAATGGGCCACGAAATGGGACACGAAGGCCGACAGCGTGGACACGAAGGGAATGCGTATGGGGCCACGAAGAGCGCGAACGAGCGGGGGCCACGAAGGGCAGATAATGCGGGGCCACAGAAGGCAACGATGGGGCCACTGAGGGTAGCAACTGGGCCACGTAGGACAGTGGGGGGGCCACAAACGGCGACAGCGGGGCCACGAAGGGCATGCACATGGGGCCACAACGGGCGCGACTCCTGGGTGCCTGGGTGTCAGAAGCGCGGCGCTTGAGCAAATTGGAGGAAATTCCAACGCAAGGGCGCTATTCTTTAGCAAATTGCAAGCAAGTCTCCAGCGAGAGCGCGACTCCAGAGCGCCGGGAGAGCGATTCCTGAATACATTGGAAGGAAGTCCCAAGCGAGAGCGCGATTCCTGAATAAAATGCGAGGAAGTCTCGGGCGGGAGCGGGGGTCCTGGTAACCCGGGGGCCAGGGGGCCAGTTTGAACATTAAGACTCTCCCCGTCAAAAAACAAGGTGCGAGCGTCGAGGGGCACACTTTGATTGTGAAAAAACAATATGCACTGGTAGTGGGGATCAACAATAGTTAGTCTTCAGAAATGAGAGTTCAACAACAACAACAACAACAACAACAACAACAACAATCATTTTACCCGAACGCGTGGTGTTCTCCCCAGTGCCAGGGTTTTCATACGACACCAGGCAATACCCCCACTTCGTGGGGGGGCATTACAAGCTCTACCAAATATCCAAACGACTCTTCGCGACCACCCAAACCCAGCTTCCCGCCCT
The DNA here is from genome assembly GCA_963575745.1 of Prorocentrum cordatum. Lineage (NCBI taxonomy): Eukaryota > Dinophyceae > Prorocentrales > Prorocentraceae > Prorocentrum > Prorocentrum cordatum. The sequence continues at coordinate 121,624 of CAUYUJ010021279.1, forward strand.
ATGACGTTGGGACACTTCACTTCGTGGCGTGCGGACGACCGTGGCTACTACACTGGCGTGGGGTACACACCCACAGAACTTGGTCACTTATTCGGGGCGCGCATGTGCCCAGCATGGTGCAATTGTGCCATACAATACATAATACAGAGAGACAGAGAGAGAGACAGAGAGCAGACAGAGAGAGAGACAGAGAGAGCGGAGTTGGTCACATTTTTGGGTCAAGTTCCTGGGATGATGGGAATACACAACTCTGTTACATTTGATAGTGTGCACGACACACATGAGATGATACGTACTCGCAAGATAGTTGGTCACATTTGTGGAATTCCTGGGCGGATGTGGGGATACACAAATACCTTTGTTACCAGTGCTAGACATGGTACAGACACTGAGAGAGAGAAGGCGAGACAGAGGAAGAGAGCGGGAGAGAGAGAGACAAAGAGAGAGAGACAGAGAGAGAGGAGTTCGTCACATTTTTTAATCAAATTCCTGTGCCGAAGTGGGAATACGCAAAGGCATCAGTTGCATATGACCCGTAGGGTACATGGTACACATGATCATGGTACGTACGCACAAGATGGTTGATCACATCTTTAGGGCAAATTCCTGAGGGATGTGGGAATACACAAGAGAGAGAGACGATATGGTTTTCCCGATGGTTGTCTCGATGGTTGTCCCGATGGTTGTCCTGATGATCGTGGTTGTCCCGCATGGTATTATTTGACAGGGATGATGGCCCTGGCAGGTGCGCAACCGTTGTTGGAGAAGTTCGAAGCACGTGAAAAAGTTGCTCGCAAAAGCCCGTTTGCCAGAAATCTTTAAAAAGTGTTGGGTTTCCTACGAATCCGCAAGAGCGCGCGGGATGAAATTTTGACATTTTTTTTGAAAAACCATTGGTTTTTTGATGTTTTTATGTTAAAATCGCTACGAAACTAAGGTTTTGGAAGGATTTCGTCTTGCGCGCGCGAATGTCCACTTTACCTTATTTTTTGCAAGGGATTCTTGAAATTTGATTATGTTAGAACAAGAAATGTCATTTTCTATTGTTTTTTGCAAGGGAAAGCGGGGGGGAACAAAACAACCGGATCTGGACCCCATCCACTTTTCTGAAGCTTTCGCGAAAAAATGATGAAAATGTAGCTGCGGCCTAGGCGCGGCGGGGGGGCCGTGCACCAGGGGCCCAACAATAATTATTCTTTAGAATTAATAATGTTCAATCATTTAAGACTGGGGACACTCCGTTCTCACCAGTGCCAGGGTTTTCATAGGAGGCGGGCAATACCCCCACTTTGTGGGGGGGCCGGTTCAAGCTCTACCAAATTTCCAAACGACTCTTCGCCACCACCCACACCCAGCTTCCCGCCCTATGACGTTCGGACACTTCACTTCGTGGCATGCGGACGACCGTGGCTACTATTCAGGGCCCCGCGGCCGACGACGACGGCGTGCGCGCGCGAAGAAAAAACGAATGTGTCCCGCATGGTATTATTTGACAGGGATGATGGCCCTGGCAGGTGCGCAACCGTTGTCGCAGAAGTTCGAAAAAGTTGCTCGCAAAAGCCCGTTTGACAGAAATGTTTAAAAAGTGTTGGGTTTCCTACGAATCCGCAAGAGCGCGCGGGATGAGATTTTGACATTTTTTTGTTGAAAAACCATTGGTTTTTTGATGTTTTTATGTTAAAATCGCTCCGAACACTAAGCTTTTGGAAGGATTTCGTCTTGCGCGCGCGAATGTCCACTTTACCTTATTTTTTGCAAGGGATTCTTGAAATTTGATTATATTAGAACAAGAAATGTCATTTTATAGTGTTTTTTGCAAGGGAAAGCGGATTACAACAAAACAACCGGATCTGGATCACATCGTTTTACCTGAGGCTTCCTCACGAAAATGATGAAAATGTAGCTGCGGCCTAGGCGGCGCAGGGGGGGCGCGCACCAGGGGGCCCAACAATAATTATTCTTTAGAATAAATAATGTTCAACAACAACAACAACAACAACAACAACGACGACGACGACGACGACGACGACGACGACAACAACAACAACAACACCAACAACAACACCAACAACAACAACAACAACAGCAACAACAACAACAACAACAACAACAACAACAACAGCAATCATTTTAAGACTGTTCGCCCTCATCCCCAAACCCTCGATACCCGCCCTCTTCGTCTTCGACCGAACCCTTTTTGGGGGTATACCTTTCTTCCCTGCAGGCCAGGCCCCGGCAAGCGGCGGGGCGGCCGCGGACCGTCGGCCTGGCCAGCGGCAGCGCTGATCGGCGGGGCGGCCGCGGACCGTCGACCCGACCCCAAGAGGGACGGACAGGGGACCGACGACGACGACACCAACGACGACGACGACGACGACGTCGACGACGGCGACGACGACGACGACGGCGACGACGACGAGAGAAAGCGACAGCGAGAGAGAACGACAGCAGGGTCACGAAGGACACGAAGTAGGCCACGAAGAGCGACAGCGGGGACACGAATGATGGAATGCGTATGGGGCCAGGAAGAGCGCGAACGAGCAGGGGCCACGAAGGGCAGATAATGCGGGGCCACATAAGGCAACGATGGGGCCACTAAGGGTAGCAACTGGGCAACGTAGGACAGTGAGGGAGCCACAAACGGCGACAGCGGGGCCACGAAAGGGCATGCACGTGGGGCCACAGCGGGCGCGAACGAGCGGGGGCCACGAACGGCATACGTATGTTGGGCCGCGGAGGGCAAGGACGGGGCCACCGAGGGCAGCAACGGGGCCACGAAGGGCAGCGAGGAGGCCACGAAGGGCGACAGCGGGGCCACGAAAGGCATGCATATGGAGCCAACACGGGCGCGAACGAGCGGGGGCCACGAAGGGCATACATATATGGGGCCACGAAGGGCAGCGAGGGGCCCCGAAGGGCTGCAACGAGGCCACGAGGGGCAGCGAGGGGACCACGAAGGGCTGCAACGGGGCCACGAAGGGCAGCGAGGAGGCCACGAAGGGCTGCAACGGGGCCACGAAGGGCAGCCAGGAGGCCACGAAGAGCTGCAATGGGGCCACGAAACAAAGCGAGGGGGCCACGAAGGGCTGCAACGGGGCCACGAAAGAAAGCGAGGGGGCCACAAAGGGCTGCAACGGGGCCACGACGGGCAGCGAGATCCCGATTCCTAGGTAATCTGTGAGGGAGTCCTAAGCGTGAGCGCGACTCCTGGGTGCCTGGGTGTCGGGGGCGCGGCGCTTGAGTAAATTGCAAGAAATTCTAGACGCTTCGCGTATCCCCACCAGCCCGTCCAGAAATTAGTCCCAGGGGAGTGGAGGTTATGAGGGAAGCGGGGGAGCATGCAGAGTCCTAAGCGTGAGCGCGACTCCTGGGTGCCTGGGTGTCGGGGGCGCGGCGCTTGAGTAAATTGCAAGAAATTCCAACGCAAGGGCGCTGTTCGCCAATAAATTGCTAGCAAGTCTCCAGCGGGAGCGCGACTCCAGAGCGCCGGGAGAGCGACTCCTGAATCCCACCAGCCCTTTAGGGCGTAGGTGGTCTAGGGAGTTTCCTCTGCCAACCCCCTTCTTCCCCTTCGGGGAGGGGTTTACCCCTCCCCTTACCCCTCCCCACTGACCTGGACGGGGCCGGTCGCGAGGTGTCAGAGCGTCCAAGATGGCCCAAGACAGCTCCAAGAGCGAACAGGCGAGAAAACACAAAACATTGATTTTACCTAGGTTTTGGAAGGATTTTGGCATCTTGGGGGGGCCCAAGAGGCGACTCGAGGCACTCTGGAGGGGCGGGGCTAATAAGCACCCCCCCCTTCTTTGATAGATCTCCTCCAAGATGGCCCAAAGAGCGCCCCGAAGGCTCCCAAGAGCGCCCCAAGAGCGCCTCAAGAGGGCCCCAAGAGACCCCAAGAGGCCCCCAAGAAGCCTCCAAGACGTTGCCAAGAGACCCCCAAGAGGCCCCAAGAGAGTCCAAGATGACCCAAGACGGCTCCAAGAGCGAAAAGGCGAGAAAGCAACAAACATTGATTTTACCTAGGTTTTGGAAGGATTTTGGCCTCTTGGGGCGCCCAAGAGGCGACTCGAGGCACTCTAGAGGGGCAGCGCTAATTGGGGACCCCCTCTTCTCTGATCGATCTCCTGCAAGATGGCCCCAAGAGCGCCTCGAAGGCTCCCAAGAGCGCCCCAAGAGCGCCCCGAGAGCGCCCCAAGAGGCCCCAAGAGGCGCCCAAGAGGCCTCCAAAAGGCTCCCAAGAGACCCCCAAGAGGCCCAAGAGGCTCCCAAGACGGGTCCAAGAGCGAAAAGGCGAGAAAACAAAAAACATTGATTTCACCTAGGTTTTGGAAGGATTTTGGCCTCTTGGGGGGGGCCCAAGAGGCGACTCGAGGCACTCTAGAGGGGCAGCGCTAATTGGGGACCCCCCCTTCTTTGATAGATCTCCTCCAAGATGGCCCCAAGAGCGCCTCGAAGGCTCCCAAGAGCGCCCCAAGAGCGCCCCAAGAGGCCCCAAGAGGCCCCCAAGAGGCCTCCAAGAGGCCCCCAAGAGACCCCCAAGAGGCCACAAGAGGCTCCCCGAGATACGCAAGAGGCCCCCGGGACCGCCAAGAGGCCCCAAGGACGGCCCAAGAGGCCCCCAAGCTCGCAATTGTCCTCCTCCTCCTCCTCCTTTTCTTCCTCCTCCCTCCTCCCCCTCCCCCTCCTCCTCCTCCTCCTCCTCCTCCTCCTTCTCCTTTTCCTCCTTCTCGTCCTCCTCGTCCTCGCAGTCCTCCATCTCCTCCTCCTTCTATTCCTCCTCCTCCTCCTCCTCCTGCTCCTCCTCCTGCTCCTCCTCTTCCTCCTCCTACTCCGACGACGACGGCTCCTCCTACATCCTCCCCCTCTTGGGGTATATGGCGGCTCACCCCGCCCTGTGTTCTTCTGCATGCTCCCCCGCTTCCCTCATAACCTCCACTCCCCTGGGACTCATTTCTGGACGGGCTGGTGGGGATACGCGAAGCGTCTAGAATGAAATGCGAGGAAATCTCGGGCGGGATCGGGGGTCATGGCTAAATTGTGAGGAATTCTCAGGCGGGAGCCGTTGTTGCTGTAACCCGGGGGCCAGGGGGCCAGTTTGAGCAGGAAGACTTTCCCTGTCAAAAAACAGGGTGCGAGCGTCGAGGGGCACACTTTGATTGAGAAAAACAATATGCACCGGTTGGGGGGGGATCAATAATAACTATTCTTCAGAAATGATAGTTCAACAACGCTCCCGCTCGAGACTTCCTCCTTTTTACTCAGGGCCGGTGCTCCTGCTCGCCGCTGAAAGCCGCCGTCCCAACAAAATCAGCGCTACCGCTGGAAAATTCCTCGCTTCTTATTCAAGGCGGTGCTCCTCCTCGCCGCCGAAAGCCGCCGCCCCGACAAAATCAGCGCTCCCGCTCGAGACTTCCTCCCGTTTTGCGCTGGACTGGCGCCCTACTCTCTTTTGAATTTGGCGCCGCTCCCAGCCAAAACAACGCTCCTGCTCGAGGTGTCCTCTTTTTTTCTCAGGATGGTGCTGTTCCTCGCCGCCGACAGCCCCCGTCCCGACAAAACCACGGCTCCCGCTCGAGACTTCCTCCCTTCTTACTCAAAGCGGTGTTCCTGCTCGCCGCCGACAACCGCCGTCCCAAGAAACCAGCGTTCTCACTCGAGGCTTCGTTTCGTTTTACGCTGGACTAGCGCCCTACTCTCTTCAGCATTGGCGCCGCTCCCAGCAACAACAGCGGCCCTGCTGGAGACTTCCTCCCTGTCTATCAGGTCTTTGCCTCGCCGCCGACAGCCCCCATCCCCACCAAGGCAATCGTGTCGCTCGACAATTCCTTGTGCGTTACCCTTGGCTGGGGCTCCACTGGCGGTCTCGCATCGGCCCAGCAAGGCGCGGGCATGCGTTTTCGTGGCGGGACATGTTGGAATTCCTCGGAGGATGTGCTTGCAAGACCTCATTGGGCGGGATATCTGGGACTGGTAATAACGAGCCCTGCTATAGAACAATAATCCCCCATGTTGGGGATGGTTATCATGATGGTCGCATGCTTCGTGTGTAAACATCGCGCACGAGGGTAACATGATTGTTGTTGTTGTTGAAGTGACACTTCTGTTGTTGCTCCCCTCCGGCAACTATAATATGTTTTTGTACATTGAAGTGCCCCTTCCAACAATACATAATATAAAATGATTGTGGTTGACGTTGTTGTTGTTGCTGTTGTTGATGATGGTAGTGGTGGTGGTGGTGGTGGTGGTGGTGGTGGTGGTGGTGGTGGTGGTGGTGGTGGTGGTGGCTGGTGTCCGCGACCCACCCCGCGACACACCCGCGACCCATCCGCAACGCACCCCACGACCCACCCGCGACCCACCCCGCGACCCGCCTGCGACCCACCCCGCGACTCGCCTGCGACCCACCCCGCAACCCACTCCACGCCCGCCCTGTCCATCTGGTCAACGGACCAGACGCCCGTACCGTTTCCATGAACGCCGGGGAAGTGTCGATCGCGTCTGGTGTCCCGTGCCCCGCGCTCGCGGTCGCGTTAGTCCCCGCCGACCACCATGTGGCACCACCCATGCGCCTTGTCCACCACGTTCCCGAGATGCTCCCAGAATCGAGCGCGCGCTTGCGCCGCCGACGGCTTTGCCGTAGGAGCGTATGCCGCCACACCCTCGCCTATAGCCCGCTCCTGGGATGTATACCGCGATGCACCGCGTCGGTGTACGCGTCCTCCCGGTGGACCGGAACTGAATGCCACCCCCTCTGCAAGCCAAACATGCGTGAGTTCCTGCCTCAGGGCGATCGCCACTTTACCCGCACTCACCACGGTCCAAGTCTGCTGTTCCGTGCGGTATTCGTGCACGCTGCCGTCTGGCAGCCAGACGTCGCTCAGGAGCGCCGCCTGCGCACGTCCGTTTGAGCCACGGGTCGGACCGGGAGAAAGCCCCCCCAAAACCCGCGCCAAGTCCACGTCCCCACGCGCCAGCGGGGTGCATGTGGGCGTCGGTGCCACGCTCCGCGGCCTCCTCGCTCGACGTCTCTCCGACCGCCCCGCGGCAGTCCGGACGGATCGCTCGCGGAGCTGCGGCACCTGGCGCCCCCGGCGCCAACCGCGCCCACTCGCGTGTGCGAGCCCGTCGGGCAATCACTGGGCGACGCTTCTGGCTGGCTCCAGCCACCCGCCGTGCCCTGCCCTGGTTCCGACCTGCCTCGGCGGCCGCCCCCACCAGGGACCGCAGTGGGCATCGCACGCGTCGGCTCCAGGCTGCCACCGCAGGACCGCACACAGCGTGTGCGACACAGCCCCGCCTCACTGCCATGGGGAGGTGGTCGAGCGCAGCACCAGCGCCAACGCCGGCCGCACAGTCGAGGGGAGCACCCGCGGGTGCTAACCGCCCGAGGCCATGCGCGCGCCAGCGCGCGGTGTCCACCCACCCCAAGTCTTGAGCCGAGACGGCCTCGGGCAGGAAAGCGTGTTTCGCATTCCGTCCTTGAGTCTTCGACGAAGGGTCCCAGGTCCACTCTCGTCTGATGATGGCCGTGGGATGTGCCCATGCTGCCCGCCAGCACTTCGCGAGCGCACCTGCTGCTGCGCTGGGTGCGAAAATGGGTCCCGACAAGGGGTCGATAGCTCCGGATCGAGCAGAGACAAAGGAGGTCCGAACGCTCTGGTGCACCCTATCGCTATGTGTATATCCCAATCAGAGGTTGGAGGTATGGGAGGAGACAGAGGTGCTCACTCACTGCTGCCTGATCTAACAGGCTTGCCTTTCGCCATCGAATGTATGTTCGCATCGCACTCTCAGCCCGGCAGCAGACCCTGCTCGCGCACCAACCGTGCTTCCTCCCAGCATCCGGTCTTCAGCGGTCTCTGTCCGACACCCTCTCCCTCCTGCCGCCTCGACCCTCCTCCATCCTCGCTCCTGTCTCCGTCGGGACACGACCCCCGTTCCGCATCCACGGCCAGGCACCAGCGACGAGACCGTTGCCTGAACACTCCTGCCAACATCAGGGGATCGTGGACCCCTCCTGGGGGGGGGGCCAGGAGAGGATCTCGTCTGGGTTGTCCTGGGAGGCCGCGCAGAAGCGGAGAACGCAGCAGACCGCAGCTCCCAACACACACAGCCCCCCCCGTTGCCCGTGACCCGGCCGGGCGGCCTGGACACCCGTGGGTCAAGGTAGGTCCACCGTCGCTCGGCCCCAGGGATCGTCGCTGCCTTTCAGCAATGCTCAACGAGGGTAGAGCGGTCGGCCAGGACCCCCACCAAATACAATGGCTTTGCAGCGTTCCAGAAGCTCGGATCCCTCCCCCGTCCCCCCTTGGTCGCCACCGCCCCCTGCCCTCCCTCCTCCTCCTCCTCTTCCTCCTCCTCCTCCTCCTCCTCCTCCTCTTCCTCCTCCTCCTCCTCCTCCTCCTCCTCCTCCTCCTCCACTCCCTGCCAAGACAAGTCGGTCCTCCTGTCCGACTCGGCGGCCCATGGGCGCGCCGAACGAGTGGAGCCCTCGCTCCGGCGCCGCGGCCCCAGGAGGAGGGCGCGGGTGGGTCAACGCCTTCGGCCCGCCCCCATCCGCATGGTCCCCCTGGCAGCGGGCATCCGTCAACTCGACTAGGGGCCTCCTAGGTGGGGTCGGAGTCGATGGGGTCGGAGGATCGCGCCGCATCGCGGATACATCGGCTGTGCATCGGCGATGCATCGGCGATGCACTGGCGAGGCATCGTCGACGTCGGCGGTGCATCGGCGACGTCGTCGTGAAGCAACTCTGGCTCCACACCGCGCCGCAGCGGCCAGGCATCGGCGATGCGGCGCGACCCTCCGGCCCCATCTGCTCGGACCCTATCCAGGAGGCCTAGAGCGATGCCGGGAGGGGGGGATGTGCGCTCAGCCTTCCAGGGGACGGGTTGGAGAGGGGGCCGCACCACCGAGCACCATCCTCTGCCCGTGGACCCTCTGCTCTGGCCTCCCTCCCTCCCTCTCCTGCCTGCACCGTGCTTCCTTCCCGGTTCCCTGCGCCGTTTCCTCCTTCCCTCGCTCTCTCTTTCTCTTTCTCTTTCTCTCTCTCTCTCTCTTTCTCTTTCTCTTTCTCTCTCTCTCTCTCTCTCTTTCTCTCTCTCGACTAAATGCATGGACTCCTGCTGCGTCGCCCGTGGAGTGTGGATGGGCGTGCTGTGCGGCACGAGTCGTACCCCTGCCCGGCGCCAGCACCTTTTCTAGAGAAAAAAGAACTATGCACATACACCGATTCTGGCCAGGCCCATCCTGAGCCCAGGATCGGTGCATACGCCCTCCTACCTTGGCCAGGAAGGCATATGCACCGATCCTGGGTCAAGGATGGGCCTTGCCAGGATCGGTGCATGTGCATATTTCTCTTCGCCCGATTTTCCCGATCTTTCACCTTCGAACCGCGCGCGATGCGGCTCGCAGATGGTCTGCCGTGTCCATCGTTTCGTCGCCGCCAGCACGGGCCTCGCAGGAGGCGCGAACATTCGATGACCTGCGCCTCCGCCTGTGCCCCTGTGCGGCTTGCAGAAGGCTGGCATGCCGAGGCAGTGGCCAGCCCACGACCTTGTCCGCCGTCGTCTTTCGACATGCACGGCATAAGCATAAACTTGTGGCGCTCCGCGCGAATTCTTGGATCTGCGCGCGGAGCGCGCCAGGGGCGGCGCAGGAGGCGCCGCCAGGGGGGCCCAGCACGGATCCAAGGAATCCGCGCGGAGCGCTGAAAGTCTATGTTTGTGCCGTTCTCTCTCCTTCGGGAGGCTGTGGCCAGCCCACGACCTTGTCCGCCATCGCGCCCATCTGCTCCTCGTCCTCGCGGAGGCGTGAGGGAATGCCGAATTCTCGTCGGGTCAAGGCCCGATCGGCCTCGTTGCCTTTCCCGGCCACGAGGCCGAGGCTGTCGCTGCCAGGGTCCTGGCTGCCTCGGCGTCCCGCGTGCCACTTCCTCGTCGCGCCGGGAGGCGCCCGCCCTTGCCTCCGCGCCGGCCGCGCGAACTTCGCAACCTCCTCCTCCTCCTCCTCCTCCTCCTCCTCCTCCTCCTCCCCCTCCTCCTCCTCCTCCTCCCCCTCCTCCTCCTCCTCACCCTGCTCCTCCTCCTCCTTCTCCTCCTCCTCCTCACCCTCCTCCTCCTCCTCCTCCTCCTCCTCCTCCTCCTCCTCCTCCTCCTCCTCCTCACCTCGCCATGTCTTCCACGGTGGGATGCCGGACCCTCTGGGATCGGGTCCCGCCCCCGTGCGAAGAGACACGCCGCACTTGGTCTCTGGTCTCTTGATCACTCAAGTTTATCCCTTGCCCCGTGAGCCATCGAAGGGCTGCGCATCTCTACCATCTGGCACCACTGCGCTACACGAGTGGGTAATGTCTGCGGGATACGACAACGAACTAATTGGAATGAAGCGTTGCCAACAGACCTGCGCACATGCGATGATACTCGCGAGAACTGCGCAATCTCTAACTCACCATGAGTTGGTTATTATAGGAGCCGCTTGGTTCTGTAAGAAGACATATTTAAGCCGCGCCCTTCCTACTGGGCATGGCCGATCCGTCGTCGACTAATCATATCTAATGAATATGTCTCTGCCCTAGCCCGAGACAGGACGATAAACCCAAGTGGCATCGATATTTCGCTGTGGTCTCGCCCATCAAGCAGCGTATTCCAGGCACTGACATGTCCTCCAAAGCACAACGAACCATAAATGGTGGGACACATCTAGCCTTCGTGGGCGTCCCTGCAGCCTGTCGGGACTCTGCTCCGCTGCCACATTAACAAGAAACTGCCACAAGTCCTTCCCGCACTGGCGTTCCAACGTATCCAGTGCTCTGCGGGACAGCATGGCAACATGCAGCGGGGCTGGCGTGGGCAATACCGTGGGGATATGGAGATCAGTGTCGGTGTCGATGAAGACGTCCACGCTCTCTCGTTTTGTTTGTTTTTCTCTCTCTCTCTCTCTTCCTCTCGCTCTCTCATTATCTGACAATCCTTATCTGCACTTCGTACAACAGCAACTGGTCACGGGGGCGGGTTCGGCAAGCTAGTCTTAGGCGAGTTTCTGTGCCAGCTCAGCACTCCAAGGCTCTACCACCTACCAGAGGGCACGTGGTGAGAAGGTCAGAGACGATGGTATGCAGAAGAGTGCGGATAATGAGGACACACGGCTGCAACTGTTCATACGTAGCCTCACGAGGAGGAGGAGAAGGAGGAGGAGGAGGAGGACGAGGAGGAAGGGAGAGGGAGGGGAGACAGGGAAAACATCGAGGGCAAAGGAGGAACACAACAGGGGGCGGAGGCGGTCGGAGGTGGGAAATGCACATGGCCGACCCCACAAAACATGCAAACGACATCTGTACACGTATATCATTTCTGCCTCCGCCGAACTTCCTCCTCCTCCCCCTCCCCCTCTCCGTCCTCCACCCCCTCCCCTTCCCCTCCTCCTCCTCCTCCTCCTCCTCCTCCTCCTCCTCCTCCTCCTCCTCCTCCTCCTCCTCCTCCTCCTCTCCTCCTCCTCCTCCTCCTGCTCCTCCTCCCTCCTCCTCCTCCTCCTCCTCCTCCTCCTCCTCCTCCCTCCTCCTCCTCTCCTCCTCCTCCTCCTCCTGCTTTTCCTCTCCTCCTCCAGCTCCTCCTCCTCCTCCTCCTCCTCCTCCTCCTCCTCCGCCCTCCTCCACTTCTCCTCCTCCTCCTCCTCCTCTCCTCCTTCTCCTCCTCCTCCTCCTCCTCATCCTCCTCCCCTCCTCCTCCTCCTCCCTCCTCCTCCTCCTGCCTCCTCCTGCTCTCCTCCATCCTCCTCCTCCTCCTCCTCCTCCTCCTCCTCCTCCTCCTCCTCCTCCTCCCCTCCTCCTTCCTCCTCCTCCACTCCTCCTCTCCTCTTCCTCCTCCTCCTCCTCCTCCTCCTCCTCCTCCTCCTCGTCCTCCCCTTTCTTTCCCGACGACGGCGACGGCGACGGCGGCGGCGGCGGCGGCGACGACGACGACGACCTTTCTCCGAGGGCGAGCGGCGCCGAAGGCGCGGCCCCTTCCTGGAACGGCCGCCCTGGACGAGCCCACGCTCGGCGTGACCGTCGCCGGCGCGTCGCTCCGCCCATGGCCCCGCCTCTCTGCGCGGCCGCTGGCGTGGAAGAGGCCTCCTGGAAAGAGGGCGAACCACCCTCGATTAGAGGCCTCGATTAGAGGCCTCGATTAGAGGCCTCGATTAGAGGGCGAACCACCCTCGATTAGAGGCCTCCTGGATGGGGTCGGAGGATCGCGCCGCATCGCCGATGCATCGGCAACATCGGTCATGCATCAGTGACGCCAGCGTGGAGAGAATCGGGCTCCACATCGAGGCGCATCGCCGATGCATCGACGCTACAGCGCGATCCTCTGACCCCATCTACTCGGACCCCATCTGGAAGGCCTAGAGCGTCTCTGCGCGGCCGCTGGCCTGGATGGAGGACGAACCACCCACGAAACACTTGGACAGGAACGGGAAGCCGCAGCAACCGAGGCATTGATCGTGAGGCGCCAGGCATCCATACGGCACCACTTGTTGGGCACCAGAGCGGGATCTGCGCGCGTTGGAGCCAGCAGGCTGTTGGCCAAGGGCGGGGCGCGTCGGAAGCGAATCGCGCAGACAAGCATAGGAATGCAGCAACGAACCCAGACCCCCGACGTCGTGACTTTTGTCACAGCGTCGGCCCCCAGAGGTCTGGACCCCTTCCCCGGGGCCGGCGTCTCGTCTTGAGCCGTATTTTGACGCTCCCGAGACCCGGCGAAGGCCCCCAGGAGGGCGAAAACGGCCACACACCGCCCGCTCCACTGTTTCTGGAGCTTCGGATATCTGGATCTCTGCGCGGGCGCTGGCCTGGCTTGAAGGCAGCCGTCTTCCGACGTGGCGTGCAGTAGCAGCTCGGCAGCCCGCGGCCTGGCAGCCACCAACGGAGGCCTGCCAAGCCACGGCCCTGCCATCGCCTGCGGGCAACAGCAGCGGAAACTCCGGCAGCCAGCAACCTGGCTCTTCCTCCTCCTCCTCCTCCTCCTCCTCCTCCTCCTCCTCCTCCTCCTCTTCCTCCTCCTCCTCCTCCTCCTCCTCCTCCTCCTCCACCTCAGGGTGACAGGACAACGCTTGCGGGTGCTCGATGCGTTACCGTTTCGCTGGAAGGGGGGGGGGGTCCTTGCAGGGCCAGAGCTCCGACAGCCAGCAGCCCCACCGCAGATCCCGAGCTCCGACGCCGTGGTCTGTTCGTCACGCGAGCCCCTTGGAGGTCTCCATCCCTGGGGGCCGATTTTTTTTGTTTTTTTCATCCAGCGCCGCTTTCGGGATCCCGCAAAGGGTCCTCGGAGGCCGGAGATCAAAAAAGCTGCTCCTCGTGATGTTTCCTGAGGGCGCAGGGAAGGCCAGGAGCGGCGCGGCCAGGGGGGGGGGGGGGAGAGGCCACGCTGCGGCAACAGTACGGCGTCGGAGGTCTGGGGAGAATATGTTCCGGGTCCTCCTCCTTCTCCTCCTCCTCCTGCTCCTCCTGCTCCTCCTCTTCCTGCTCCTGCTCCTGCTCCTCCTCCTCCTCCTCCTCCTCCTCCTCCCTCCTCCTCCTCCTCCTCCTCCTCCTCCTCCTCCTCCTCCTCCTCCTCCTCCTTCCTCCTCCTTCCCCTCCCTCCCCCTCCCCCTCCCCCTCCCCATCCTCTGCCTCCCCCTCCTCTCCCTCCCCCTCCTCCGCATCCGCCGCCGCCGCCTCCTCCTCCTCCTCCTTCTCCTGCTCCTCCTCCCTGCCCCCATCCCCCCACCACCCGGAGAGGAGGGGGGCCTCCAGGATTCCGCGCAGGCCGCCTGGCAGTCGAGCTCGTCTTGGGTCGGGAAGGGAGCAACGCCGTGCATGTCGAGCGGGCGCCAGCTGACATTGTCCTCCGCGCGCCAAGCCTACACACGTGTTATGTGATTATCCATACGTATATGTATGTGTGTCTGCCTGTCTGTCTGTCTGTCTGTCTGTCTGTCTGTCTGTCTGTCTGTCTGTCTGTCTGTCTGTCTGTCTGTCGGTGCCTGTCAGTCTGTCTGTCGGTCTGTCTGTCTGGTTGGCTGGCTCGCTGGCTGGCTGGCCGGCTGGCTGGCTGTGTGTCTGTCTGTGTTGCTGTCTGCGTGTGTGTGTGTGAGTGAGGGAGTGAGTGAGTGAGTGAGTGAGTGAGTGAGTGTGTGTGTGTGTGTGTGTGGGAGTGTGCTGTGTGTGTGTGTGGGTGGGGGAGTGTGCTGTGCTGTGCTGTGCTGTGCAGTGCTGAGCTGAGCAGTGCTGTGCAGTGCTGTGCTGAGCTGAGCTGAGCTGTGCTGTGCCGCGCCGTGCTGTGCTGAGCAGTGCTGTGCTGTGTATGTGATGTGCGCGAGGAAGAGGGAGGAGGGGAGGAACAGGAGACGCGGGTGCAACGCGGCAGGGAAGACAACCAGAACCCCACGAAACATGTGGGGAACAAAACACCGTTCCTGGGACTTCAACGCCGCGAAGGAGCGCTAACTGCTGCGCCCAGGGCAATCTGCACCACCCGCACCGCCAGCGCCTCCAGCGTCAGCAGGACCGCATCTGCCAGGACAGGATCCTGAGCCACTTCCAGCTGGGCCACCGTCTCGGCGGCGAGCGAGGGGGGGGGGGGCAGTCCGAAGGAGGCCCTCTCGGGAGGCGGCGGGGCTGCTCGGGGGCCCCCGCGCCTCCCGAGGACTGCTCTGCGCCTTCGGGGAAGGCTCAGAAAACCTCTCCGCGGGCCCCGAGACGTCCGAGCCTTCCGAGAAGGCCCGCCCCTTCTCGCGCTCCTCCCCCGGGCTCGCCGCCGCACCAGGAGGACGACCGCCCCCAGTCCTCCTGCTGCGCCCGGGCGGGCGATCCTCCCCGCGGCTAGAAGCCCACGGACCTTCGACACCGGCGGCACGACGTGGCAGGAGGAAGGCGACAACATCGCGATCTCTATGAAGCCGAGGCCTCCGTTTCCACCACCCCCACCTCAGCGGGTGCGACTCCCGGACGGCAGCAGTTGGAATCGAGACCAGCGAGCTGGAGAGGACCCACAGCAACGGGACATCGAGGCTGACGGCGCCAGCATGAGCAGCGACGAGATCTGCGCCCCAGCGGGCGGAAACTCGGACGCCCCACCTCCGCCGCCTCCAGCAGCTGGACAGCAGCAATTACCATCCACACCTCCTCCGTGGAACGCAAGGGTGCGATCTTGTCCACCGCAGCCTCAGCTTCCAATTCCACCAACAGCGCCAACTCCAGCAGCACCAGCAGCAGGGCGACGGGAGCTCAGCAGATCGCCGCCTATGGGGCGGAGTGAACCTGGCACCTCGAGTTCCTCGGGCGTGAACACGGTTCCCAGCCACTCAAGCTCGGCTGGCAATCTGTGAACTCCTGCGACGACAGCGACTACACCTGCAACGACTACGGCATCACCAGCGACAATCACTCCGCCCCAACCTCCATCCACAGCTCCACCACCTGCTTCTCCTACACCGGCAGCGTCAACGACCGAGCCGACGAGGACTACAGTCAACCCGTAGAGTTAAGGATGCAAGGCCCTTGGACGCCCATCTCGAAGCGTTTCGAGCGGGGCGCGGCCAACGAAAGTGTCCAAGGATGGACCCAGGAAGCAAGGATGCCTATCCTTGGGAGGGATGCCTATCCTTACTCTGCGGGTCGACTGTACGGGAGCAGCAGCAGGATCCTCACCATCAAGGCCTCGGCCTCTCGCGTCGACGCTCTCGGCACGAGCACCAGTCACAACACCCGCCGCGCCGCAGAGGGCAGCGCAGCAGGCACCACCTCCCGAGGCAGCAACAAAAAACCTTCTGTATGACGACGACGGACGAGGGGGAGGACGAATAGAGGAGGAGGGCGGAGGAGGAGGAGGAGGAGGAGGAGGAGGAGGAGGAGGAGGAGGGAGGAGTGAGGAGGAAAAGGGGCGGAGGAGGAGGAAGAGGAGGACGAGGAGGAGAGAGAGGGTGAAGTGAGGAGGAGGAGAGAGAGGAGGAGGATGAGGAGGCAGGAGGGGAGTAGGAGGAGGAGGAGGAGGAGGAGGGAAAAGGAAGGAGGAAGGAGGAGGAGGAGGAGGAGGAGGAAGGAGGATGAGGCGGAGGGTAGGTAGGAGGAGTAGGAGGAAGGGAGGAGGAGTAGGAAGGAGGGAGGGAGGAGAGGGAAGGAAAGGAGAGGTCTCGTGCCATAGACCTGATGGACCTTCTTCTGCAGAGCTGCAATCACCGACTCAATGACAAACCCCAGGTCTCGACACCCCCGGCTCCGACTTCCCCACCTGCGAGGTCATAAACAACAGCAGACGGACACCAGCGGCAAAGACGCACGACGTCACGAGCGACCTCGGAGAAGCAAGGGCCAAGACATCACCGCGATCAGCAGAAAACAAGAGAGTCGGAATGCGAGCCAGTTCAGAGCCACCAACATCAAAACGACCATTGCCTCTCCTGGAGCCGGCATCACCAAGCGAACCAAGAGTGGCATCACCACCGACGCTGACGGACGCCAACCGCTCGAAAGTAATGGAGAATGTCACAGCGTTCGGGGATCAACAACTTGGGGTGCTCCACGTTGAAGATCGACAGCTCATCAGCGCATACATGGACTCTGGGGAGCTGAACAAGCACCAGGATATCATGGCGACCATGGCTCGGGAGGTATCTGACAAACTCCAGCTGATGAGCCACAAAAAGCTTAGCTGGGCGGCTGAGCAGGCGCACTGGATAATACCAGGCCCCTTCAGGGAGAGCAGGACCTTCTACGTCGACTTGATCACAGGCGAGGCGATCTTCGCACAGAGTGCTGGCCTCTTGTGGAAGCGGCCGATCGCCTGGAGTCGCGCTCGTTCATACTCAACACTTGTTTCAAGGCGGTTCGCCAGAACAAGCATGGACAGTGCGAACGTGAAAGACGCGGCGTGGGTGAGACGTTGGAAGAAGGTGCTCGACAAGGACAACAAGACCACCTACATCATCAAATCGAGCTTGAGCGGCAGTGGCTTCCTGGACGCCCAGAAGCGTAACATCACGAGGCGATCTTCAACGGCATCGAGGTTGTCTCAGCGGATGATTGCTCTTCTGTGCGCCACGGAGAAGGACATGATGATGGAGACTTGATAGATCTCGACGGTGTTCGCGCCAGGGCTCAACTACGAACGGCTTAGACAGCACGCCGAACGGATAGGCATCGAGGTTCGAGAGCAGCGCAAACTACATCTTCAACCACCAGCCATCGTGTGGCGACACTTCAGGGAGGACAAAACGAGTAACATCAAAATCCAGGAATGTAAGATAGCGTTCTCTGTTCTGCAGCTATTGCAGCCAATATTCGGCACCGTGGACGCGCCGTTGTTGTGGCAGCTAGCACTATCTCTACATGGTGCTCGACAACCTAAAAGGAGTTCAGAGCGTGTTTGATGACTCTTCATGTGGGTCAAAGACGGTGGCATTATGATGGTATGGATGGTTTAGGTGGACGATATCACAATGCTAGCAAATATCGCGTGGCTCCTGTGGGGTCTCGAGTCCATGCAAAGCGGTTCGGCAAGATCAAGAGACGCCAGTTACCATTTACGGAGGTACTGAGCGAGCGGCACTTGCTCATCCAACAGCATGTGTTTACCGAGGGCCTGAAGAATATCGACATTCCTGCGAAACCCAGGGACAAGGTAGACGATGAGTGTGATGCGAAGTTAACCCATGAGTTGCGATCAGTACTTTGTTCACTTATTTTGCTGTGCCAGACGCGAGAGGACATCTATTGCGACACCGTCCAGTTACAACAAGTACGCAAGAACACACTCGGCCACCTGAACCAAGCGAATCTGATTGTCGACGGGGCCAAGAGAAACATGATGATGGCAGGCTTGCACTTTGGTCCGATACCATTTCCTGTGAGACTGGTTTCGGTTGGCGCCGCTGGGCATGGCAGCATGAAGACCTCGTACCCACAATGAGGAGCAGCAGTATCTCTCATTCGCCACCATGGTCAAGATCCAGTGGACAAGAAAGAGAAAGTGCATCCTGACTACAGTGGCATTCTCGGCGGCATGACACATTCACAAATGCTGTCTTCTGGCAACTTCACAAAGACATCGCATTCGATTTGCAACACGGCGACGGATGCCTGGCTTATCCGCCGGCCCCCTTGTGGGGCCATCAGGCACATAGGTTTCAATACCCTGCACCAGTTTCCAATTTCCAATCTCCAATGTTACAGTCCTGATTTCTGATTCCTACTGAAAATTGTTGAAGTCCGCACGAATGGGGGAGCCGAAAAGCGTCCGGTTACCCTCCCCGAATCGCATTGCCTGAATTCTTGCGGGGCCGTGGGACAAGTAAAAATACATGAGATTCGCGCTCCCGACGCAATGATCCCTCGTAAATTACATTGTGTTCGCCCCCCCGAGGCCACGATGCCTTGCAAATTGCGCCACGCTCGCGTTCCCGAAGCCACGATCCCTTGCAAAATACACCGTATTCGCGCCCCCGAAGCCACGATCTCCTGCAAATTGCAACACATTCGCGCCTCTGGGGCCACGACCCAACGCAAATGACACCACATTCGCGCCCCCGACGCCACGATCCCTTGCAAATGACTCGACGCTCGCGTCCCCGAGGCCACGATCCCTTGCAAACTGTGCGACATTTCGCGTCCCCGAGGCCACGACCCGTCCAAACCATATGCCGTGTTCGCGCCCCCAGGCCAGGCTCGCCCGCAAATTGCGCTACACTCGCGCCTCGATCGAACGCAAATAATGCAACAATTGCGCCCCCGAGGCAGCGATCCCTTGTAAAAGTAAGCAATATTCGCGTCCCCGAGACCAGTGGCCCTCGCAACGTATGCAATTCTTGCGTTCTTGAGGCCATGAACCCTCGCAAAGTTTTCGATTATTGCGCACCCGAGGCAATCCTCGCGAAGTATTTAATTCTTGCGTACGCCAGGCAAGACACCTTCGTAACTTACGCAACACTCGCGCCCCTTGAATCCTGTGCACATTACGCAAGATTCGCGTCCCCGAGGCCACAAGCCATCGCAAATTGCTAAGTAATCGCGTCTCCGAAGCCAGAACCTTTTCGAACATAATTCAATATTCGCGCCCCCGAGGCCACAAATTATCGCAAATTGCTCAAATCCTGCGTCCCCAAGGCAACAAACCATCATAAATTATTCAATGTTCGCGTCCGCGTGGCCATAAACTCTAGCAATTTCGGCCATATGCGTATTGCCGAGGCCAAGAATGCTCCAAGGCGCCCGAAGATGATTCCAAGGCGGCCCACGAGGGCCCCAAACGGCCCCAAGAGCGCTCCAAGAGGCCCCCCGAGAGCCCCAAGGGGCAAACATCGTCGTTGTTACACACGTTTTTGAAGGAATATGGAGCTCTCGCATTTTCGGCTTTCCGACGCTCAGAATGGTTCAAGAAGCTCCCAAGGCCGCCCCAAGACAGTCCAAGACGCCTCCAAGAGGGCCCCAAGACGGCCCGAGAGGGCTCCAAGATGGCCCAAGAAGCGTTCCGAGAAGCCCCGAGAAGCCCCCAGGAGGCCCAAAGAGGCCCCAAGAGGCGCCCAAAACATCCCAAGACGCACCAAAGATGCCTCCAAGAGGCCCCAAAGATATCCCACGAGGCCCCAAGAGGCCCCCAAGAGGCGCCGAAACCGCCTCCAAAAGGCCCCCGAGAGGCTCCCCACGACACCCCAACACATATACAAGAGGCTGGCGGGATGGGCCGAAGGCCACTAGGATCCGCCGCCCCCTGTCGATTCATCGCCAGGGTGCCTGGCGTGCCGGATTATATGGTTTTGGTGTTGGTTCTTTGCCAGAAAAGAGCCAACCCCCCATGGGGCTTCGGCCCGTCCCGCCGGCCACCCTGAAGACCCGGTTGCCAACGGTTTTCCTGCCCCAGACGGCCCCAAGATGGCCTCCAAGACGGCCAAGATGTCCCAGGATATCCCAGGATGGCCTCCAAGTTGCTCCAAAACGGCCAAGATTGGCCTCAGAGACGGCTAAGATGGCTCCAAGATGCACCCAAGACGGCCCGAGACGGCCTCAAGATGGTATAAGACGGTCCAAAAGGCCCGCAAGAGGCCTCCAAGACGGCCCAATAGGTCTCCAAGAGGTCCTCCAGGAAGGCCCGACGAGGCCAAAAT
>CAUYUJ010021280.1:0-32500 GCA_963575745.1 Prorocentrum cordatum
TAGTAGAAGTAGTAATAGTAGTAGTAGTAGTAGTAGTAGTAGTAGTAGTAGTAGTAGTAGTAGTAGTAGTGGTAATAGTCGTAGTAGTAGTAGTAGGGTTGCACCTGGTCTTCGTGTCGCTACAAACCTCACCTTCGTGTACTCTTCATTTGTATCAGGCCTAATAGAACTCCTACCAGGGGAATTACGAAAACCGTAGTTTCAAACCTGGCCTTCGTGTCTTTCGCGCCAATGCCTACCTTCGTGCACTATTCGCTGTAGAGGCTGTAGATTGGATTCGTATTAGAAAGTGAACAAAAAACGAGAGTTTTACACCTGTCCTTCGTGTCGACGTCGGATTTGGAACAGCCGCCACTGCCAGCCGCTTCATTTCGGCACAACCCTCTCGAGGATCGTGGGCCTGGCCCTCCGACGCGCGATTCCGGCGCGCACTTCGCTAGGATCGTGGCCCTGGTCCAAGTGGGAGCGCTGCCGAAGGCCCACCGACGCCCAATTCCGGCACGCCGCTCACGAGGATCGTGTCCTGGCCCACCTGGGAGCGCTGCCGACGGCCCACCGATGAGCAATATCGGCGCACCCCTCACACGGATCGTAGACCTCGCCACATTTGGATCGCCGCCCGACGCTGAAGTTCGGCACACCTCTCACATGGATCGTGGCCCTGGCCCAATGTGGAGCGCTGCCGACGGCCCACCGACGCCCAATGCCGGAACACCCCTCACGAGGATCGTGGCCCTCTGGTCCACTTGAGAGGGGGTTTTCATAAGGACGTCGTTCTGGTTTTATTCGGGAAGGCATTTTGGTTTTATTCGTTTCTGGTTCGTGATGGTTAGGAGGAGGAGGAGGAGGAGGAGGAGGAGGAGGAGGAGGAGGAGGAGGAGGAGGAGGAGGAGGAGGAGGAGGAGGGAGGAGAGGGCGGAGGGGGAGGATGAGGAGGCCAGGGGAGGAGGGAGGAAGAGGAGGAGGAAGAGGAGGAGGAGGAACGTGGCAGAAGGAGGAGGATGATGAGGAGGAGGAGGAGGAGGAGGAGGAGGAGGAGGAGCAGGAAGAGGAGGGGGAGGAGGAGGAGGAGGGGGAGGAGGAGGATGAGGAAGAGGAAAGCGAACAGGAAAAGAGGAACGCTGTTTCTCGTTTTCCACAATGGGTTTGCGAACCTCACCTTCGTGTACTATTGGCTCTATAGCCCCTGCATTGTTTTCTTACGAGCGAACGGCGAAATTGTGGGTTTCCGAACCCCTTTCCTCGTGTACTATTAGAATCAGTGGGCTTCCGAACCTCATTTTCGTGTACCATTGGCTCTATAGCCCCCTGTATTGTTTTCCCATCAACGAATGGCGAACTTGTGGGTTTCCGAACTCCTGCTTCGTGTACGATTAAACTCCGACTATTCTATGTTATTCTATTTGGTTTTAAGTGATTGTGTGGAACCGAAATCGAACCCGAACCCGAACCCGAACCCGAACCCTTACCCTTACCCATTCATTCGCAGTAGACACGAAGGTGAGGTTTGACCCTAGTAGTAGTAGTAGTAGTAGTAGTAGTAGTAGTAGAAGTAGTAGTGGTAGTAGTAGTAGTAGTAGTCCGTAGTAGGTAGTAGTGTAGTAGTAGTAGTAGTAGTAGTAGTAGTTCGTAGGAGTAGTAGTAGTAGTAGTTAGTAGTAGTAGTAGTAATTAGTATATAATAGTATAGTAATAGCAAAGTAGTAGTGGTAGTCAGTATAGTGTAGTAGTAGTAGTAGTAGTAGCTCAGTATTAGTAGGGTAGTAGGTAGTAGGTCCGTAGGTAGTAGTAGTACTAGTAGTGTATAGTAAGTAGTTAGTAGTAGTATTAGTAGTAGTAGTAGTAGTAGTAGTAGCAGTCGTAGCAGTCGTAGTAGTCGTAGTAGTAGTAGTAGTAGTAGTAGTAGTAGTAGTAGTAGTAGTAGTAGTAGTAGTAGTAGTAGTAGTAGTGGTAGTCGTCGTCGTCGTCGTAGTAGTAGTAGTAGTAGTAGTAGTAGTAGTAGTAGGTAGTAGGTAGTAGGTAGTAGTAGTAGGTAGTAGGTAGTAGGTAGTAGGTAGTAGGTAGGTGGTAGGTAGGTAGGTAGGTAGGTCGGTCGGTCGGTCGGTCGGTCGGTCGGTCGGTAGGTAGGTAGGTAGGTAGTCGTAGTAATGGTAGTAGTGGTAGTAGTAGTAGTAGTAGTAGTAGTAGTAGTAGTAGTAGTAGTATCCTTCCTCTTCTTCTTCGTCTTATTATTCGTCTTCTTCTTCTTATTATTATTATTATTCCTCCTCCTCCTCCTCTTCTTCTTCTTCTTCCTCCTCCTCCTCCTTCTCCTGCTCCTGCTCCTCCTCCTCCTCACCTCCTCTCCTCGCCTCCTGCTCCTATCCTCTCCTCCTCCTCCTGCTCCTCCTCCTCCTCCTCCCTCCCTCCTCGTCCTCGTCCTCGTCCCGTCCTCGTCCTCGTCCAGCGTCCTCGTCCTCCTCCTCCTCCTCCTCCTCCCTCCTCCTCCTCCTCCTCCTCCTCCTCCTCCTCCTCCTCCTCCCTCCTCCTCCTCCTCCTCCTCCTCCTCCTCCTCCTCCTTCTCGCCGGTGCCCCGTGTCCTCTCGCTCTCGTGCCCTCTCCGAGCAGACGTCGGCGTCACCCGAACATACTGATACTGTGTTGGCTGCGCCACCCCAAGGGCGTCGCGCGGACCGAACAATATTGTAGAATATGTACGTCGTGGCGGGCGCTTTCTGGCCACACCCCTCGAGAAACGATATACTACAAGATGGGTATACTGCATGTTCGGATCAGACGCGCGCCTCAAAGGAGGACATACATTCAACCCGCATAGTAAGAATGGGCAATTTTCCCACGGGTGCCTTTACATCCTTGCCTCCTCGGCCCATCCTTGGCCATTGTCGTTGGCCGCGCCCCGCTCGCAGAGCTTCGAGACGGCCTTCCAAGGCCCTTGCGTTCTTATCGCGCATCCTTATGATACGGGTCGAATGTACAATACTGGTATGCCTCTGTGGCCCTCGCCGGTGACCCGTGTCCTCTCGCGCTCGCGTGCCCTCTCCGAGCAGACTCGGCCACGCCGGCACGGCGCGCCCTCTCCAGCCCCAGCCTGGGCACGCTCTCGGAGCTGGCCCCCGCACGCTCCCGTCTCGCGCGCCGCGCCCAGCCGCGGCGGCGTGGGGGGATCGAAACCCAGCAATCGGCCCGCGGATCAAGCTCGGCTTCGCCGAAGGAAAAATACACACGTCCGAGCGATGCCAAGGCCGTGCCTGTGCAGGCCTGGCCTGGCCAGGGCTGGTGCAGTCCAAAGGAGGCACGCGCGTCCGAGGAAGCGGAGAGATCAAGGCACACTGTCGGCCCGTATCACAAGGATGCGCGGCAAGGCTGCAGGGGCCCTGGAAGGCCGTTTCGAAGCTTTCCGACCGGGGCGCGGCCAGCGAACGTGGCCAAGGATGGACCGAGGAGGCAAGGGTGCGAGGGTACCCTTGGGGAGGTTACTCCTCCTTACCATGCGGGTTGACTGTGGATATCCTCTGTTGAGGCGCGCGTCCGACCCGAACATGTAGTCTACCCATCTTGTAGTGCATTGTTTCCCGAGCGGTGTGGCCCGAAAGCGTCCGCCACGACGCACATATACTACAAGATTTCTCGGTGCGCGCGTCGCCCCTGGGGTGGCGAGGCACACATATTAGTACAGTGGAGGCCAGTCCACAAGAAACCTTCCACAAGAAACCTAACCCTGAGACCCCAGGACGTCCATGGACTTTTGGTGCGGGAGCGTCACGCTGTCCGTCGCAAAACAATCGAAGCCCAGGAAACCCAGGGCACCCTGGAGGCAAGCAGGGTGCTTCTTAGCATGGGCCCCCATTGTATCTGGAGGCTTCCCAAATGGGGTCCGAGCAGATGGGGTCAGACGGTCGCGCCGCATCGCCTTCGTCACCTCACTCCGCACATCGCGCCTCGCGAGGCGCGACGCGCAGTCGTCTTCGCGCCCTCGCGTGGCCACCCAGAAGGGCAGAGTTCCTCAGCTTTCTCGCCCAGGCCGTGACGCGCAAAGCGCTACTCTCTTGGCGCCCCTGCGGGTGACCTAGATCGCCGCTGCATCATTGAATCATGGATCCATCGGCGACGCCGCCGAGGACCGGCGCTCGCGGCATCGAGGAAGTCGGGCTCCACATCGGGCCGCATCGCCGATGTATCTGCGATGCGGCGCGATCCTCCGACCCCATCTAGGAGGCGTGAGCGCATGACGACGGGAGCGCTCGACCCTACTCTCGTGCGCGATCCCTCGAGCCTGGAGTTGATCCCCTCCCCACGTAAGGTGGCCTGTGACCCGAGAGGGGTACAAAACCCTTCGCCGCCGTCTCCACGACGCGCAGACGGGTCCCGGGGCCACGCACATCACCCCAACATAAGACGAAACCAAGACCGGGAACGCACCGGACCGGGACTCAACGGTGATCTCTGCGTTTGCAGCGGGCGCCGCGGCCGCTCCACAGCGCTCCAGAACACTCCGAGAGCGTCCCAGAGCGCTCTGGCTCTGGAGCGACGTATCTCCAGCCCCAGGCCCGAGCAAGCCACGAGGAGATTCGAGAGCGCGCCACAGTGCAGGCCGAGACCTCTGATCGGCGCCGACCCCTCTGGAATGGAGGCTGCGACGACGTCCTTCTCCTCCTCCTCCTCCTCCTCCTACTCCTCCTCCTCCTCCTCCTCCCTTCCTCCTTCCTCCTCCCTTTCTCCTCCTCCCTCCTCCTCCTCCTCCTCCTCCTCCTCCTCATTCCTCCTCCTCCTCCTCCTTTCATCCTCGTCCTCCTCCTCCACCACTTCCTCCTCCTTCCTTCCTCCTCCCCCTCCTCCTCCTCCTTCTCCTCCTCCTCCTCCTCCTCCTACTCCATTCCTTTCTTTTCTTGATAAATAACTTCCCCCTGTCGCATCCCGAAGCCAGTTTTTAGGGCGGGCCGAGCGTTTCGCCTGAGACTTCCTCACAATTTTGACCCCGAAGCTCAAAGCACGATAACAATTTCACAGATGAATGGCGGGTGGTTTTCCAAATGTGGCTTTCGCCTTAGCGCTGCGCACATTCGTTTCAAACATGTGCAAACGTTTCACGGATTGAGGGCGAATGAATGAATGAATGAAGCCGCGTGTCCGTAGGCACATGAGCAAAGGCACGATCGTGCGCTAGACAATATACTTGCGCACTGCTGCTTTCCAGGCTTCCGCTGAAAAGGTGTCCAAATTACTTACGCTGCAACTGGCATCACGACAAATACGCTGCGCATGCTTATACAATTCTGACGCCCACGCCTGCCGGGGTCTGCCCCTCTTCCGGCGGCCGGGCTGCTGCGTCAAGTTGGAGGAGGAAGGTTGGAAAACGACTTGCCTGACAGGGTGGTCGTTGCATTTGCGCGCAACATCACCGAACAAAATCAATTGCCGCTGCAACAGAAGGTCGCTGAGCTTGGTGCGCCGGGCTCGCTGTAGGACCTCGGCGTTGGAGACGCGACTGACATATGAATGCGCTATGCCTAAAACTTTCCGCAGGCACCGCGCCTGAAACGCATTCAATATCGATAACTCGTGCTGACGTAACCAAGACGTGTGGAGACTATATATGAGCGTCGATTCAACACATGCTGCGTATATAGTAAGCTTCCGCTTGGTCGACAGAGAAGAGTGAGACCAGACGCGCTGCAAAGAGTCAAAAACGGATCGGGCGAGGCCAACCCGCCGGCTCAGCTCTGCTCCGACGGACCCGTCGGACGTCAGGACGCTCCCCAAGTACACCATGCTCTTCTTTTCTGGGATTGGGCAGCCGTCCGGCATGAGCATGGCAGCGGCGTTGCACCCTGTGGCCATGACCTCCAGCTTCTTCCAGTTGTATTTCAGACCGTAGTTGGCGCCCGCGTCCGAGATGGCCTTCATGTACAACTCCGCCTCCGCAGCGCCCGGGGCGACGATCAGCGCGTCGTCCGCGTACACCAGGTCGCTGACGTCGCCAGCGGCGTCGCCGAGCGAAGCCTTCGCATCCTGGAGGAGGACAGTCATCATAATGGCAAACAAGAACGGCGATAGGGGGCAACCCTGGCAGATGCCAGCCTGCTGCTGCCGCTGCCCCGAGGTTTTGCCAGCCTCGCGAACTGCGAAATGCCTGTCGGTGTATATCGCCTTGACAATCTGCAACATCTTGTCCGGCAGCCCGAAGCGTCGCAGGGCTGCGACGAGAGCATCGGGCATGACGCTGTCGAACGCCTTAGCCCAGTCAAGCGCAAGAAGCACCAGCGGCTTGTCCTGCCGCGCAAACGCCTCCTCCAATTTGCGCCTCGCAATGAAGATGGCGTCTGTGGTGCCATGCTTTGATTTAAACCCGAACTGCGTCCGCCAAATTCTGTCTTCGGCCCCTGCTCGCTTCAGGCGGCGCAGGAGAAGTGCCGCGAAGAGCTTATATGCGGCCTGCAGCAGGCAGATGGGCCTGTAGTTCTCGCACGCAGACGGGTCGCCCTTCTTGAAGATGGCGATCACCAAGGACTCGTGCCAGCTGAGCGGGATCTCGCCGTCTTCCCAGCATCTCTGACACAACGCAACGGCCCAAGCTCGCGCCGGTGAGTCTCGGCAACAAATGGCTTTCCAGAAGTCTCCGGGGATAGCGTCTGAGCCGCAGGCCTTCTCCCAATTCATCGCCTTTGCCGCTTCGACGACTTCCCATTCCTGCACAAGCCCAACTTCCACCGGAAGCGCGGGGCCAAGCATAGCCGCCTGCATGGGAGTAGTGTTCCGCGCGGCCCACTGCACGCTGCTGAGATAGTCGGCCATTGTCTCCTGGCGGGCATCGGAGTCAACTAGCCCACCCTGCGAGTCTCTCAGCCGGCCAACCTTTGGTGCAAACCCTTTTCTCAATTTACGAACTTGACCCCAATCGCCGGTGGCGAGCAGGTGCTCTAGCCACTCTGCTCGGTCCCTTTTGACAGACAGCTTCACCTGCATATTCAGACTGCTCTCGGCAGCCACGTCCCCGCGGCGCCTGGCGTCCGTGCGCTTCGTGATAATGTCCATGCTGCGGTCAGAGACCCATGGCCTCCGCGGCGCCGCCGGCAGGGTAGGGACCGAGGCTGCGGCCACGGCGAAAGAATCCTTCATGATGGCTTCGATGTCAGATGCAGTCGACACCGGCATGCTGCTCTCCAGCTCCTCTGCGCGGTCGGCGAAGGCGGCGGCGAACCGCTTTGATGCCCCAGGGAGGCGGAGGGCGCGCAGGTCGCGCCGGGCGGCCGGCTGCGGTCGCGATTCCTTGGGGACATCCACGTTGATGTCAGCATATACCAGAAAATGGTGCGAAGCCAAGGCACGCCGCCGGTCACTAGTCAGGAAAATCAAGCTGTCCAACCATTCCCGTGACATCAACAAGAAGTCAATCTGTCCGAAATTCTCAGGTGTGGGGATGTCAGACGGCGTCTTCCCGACGTTGTAGCATGTGATCTGCTGGTCAGCTGGGTGATCGAAACGCGTGTTTCCTATGAACAATCTGTGTCTGGTGCAGACCTCTGCCAGCAGGCTCCGATTGGAAGCCGGATTGTACTCAGCCGTGGGATTGCCGAACACGTAGGGGCCCATGATGCCCTCCTCCTGCGGGAAACGGCGGTGAAGCCGAGCATTGAAATCACCCAGAACCAGTAGCGGACCATGGGACGATATACCAGAAAGGAAAGTACTGAGGTCGCTGTAAAAAACCCGCCGGTCTTCAAAAGCTTTGCCGCTGTGTGGGGCGTACGCGCTGCAGACCACCATCTTGCCGCCAACGACTCGCAGCTTCAAGAAAGCCATGCGGGCCGTCTCCTGTCTGAAGCCGACCACGCTGTGGCGAAGACGAGGGGCGACAATGAAACCGACCCCGGCCGTCTCCTCCTGGTCTGCGGTGGTGCCGGAGAAGATGGTATGGATAGAGGGCGAATGGTTTTTAAATGTGGCTCTCGCCTTAGCGCCGCGCACATCCTTTGACACATTTGCAAGAAGTTTCACGGATTGAGGGCGATTCCTTTTCGAAATGGTGCTCTCGCTCTAGCGCCGCGCACATTAGTTTCTCACATTTGTAAGAAATTCACGGATTCCCATGATCAGCGTACCAGAAATTGCGTTTTGGAAGGATTCAGGATTATGAGGGTGCAACAGTTACATTGATTCGTGGTGTTGAAATCCCAGGAATGGCATTCTGGCACGATTCAGGATCGCCAAGGCGCAACACTCAAGTTGATCCGTGGCGTTGGAATCCCTAGAACAATGTCTTGGCATCCTTCAGGGTCTTCAAACGGTTGTTTTCCAACGAGGCAGTTCCTGTAGTGCAAATGACCCGTCGTAGCGGCCTATGAAGAGGGAGCTTGGAGGGAGGGCTTGTTCCAACATTTTGATGACTCTTGGGTTTACACTGGTCCTCCTCCTCCTCCTCCTCCTCTGATCGCTCCAGTCCTGGGCCGACCCGACCATATCTCGAGCTCGATCCCCCGGGGCATGTCCTGGAGTCCTGGAGCCCGTCCGTGGGCCAAGATTTGCAGGCCCATTGCGACGAGGGTCCCCTGGAAGGCGAAATGGGCAGAAGACGTCACGTCCTCCCACTGTGCAGTAGGGGCTCGACCACGCCTTCCATAGCATAACTATCGAAGCCCACGAAACCCAGGGCACGCTGGAGGCTAGCAGGGTGTTTCTTGGCATGGATCTCCACTATATTCCTCGCTCCATCGCTGGCTCGTCGCCGTCGCCGTTGCCGTTGCCGCCGCCGTCGCCACCGCTGCCGCTGTTACCGTCGTATTCCACACCGCGGCCGACGACGACGACGACGACGACGACGACGACGACGACGACGAAGACGACGACGAAGACGGCGGCGGCGGCGGCGGCGGCGACCAAAGACCTCCGATGACATCCGGAGGTCCGTGGAGGCTCCCGCGTGGGCCCCCAGAGGCCTCACGGCCTCACGGGAGCGGTCAAAACCACTTACACACCGGTCGGAAGAAGTAGGTCAAAACATGAAGTAGGAAGGCGGATAAAGTAGATTGGGTTCAGGCCCTCCCAGAGAATAACACAACGCAGCAAAAGCATGTCGATTCTTGGAGTGGGAAGGCGCTCGAAGTGGATTGAGATCTGAGACTACAGAAATTTTTACTTTCAACGACGGCGTGTAGACATCGAACCTCGCTCCTCGACGACAACGACGACGATGAAGCAGTGGAAGGCCACGACGACCTCGAGCTGGGTCACCTCACCTCACCTCGCGCCTCGCGCCTCGCGGTGTACGCGGCGCGCCGTGGCCTTCGCACCCCCCCCGCTGGTCCCCCCCTTGGAGAATGGCAGCCGCTCCGGCGCGACGCCCGACGCGCGATTATCTCGGCGTCCCAGACCTTGAGGAGGAGGAGGAGGAGGAGGAGGAGGAGGAGGAGGAGGAGGAGGAGGAGGAGGAGGAGGAGGGAGGAGGAGCGAGGAGAAGAGAAAGAATGAGGAGGAGAGGAGGAGGAGGAGGAGGAGGAGGAGGGAGGAGGAGGAGGGAGGAGGAGGAGGAGGAGGAGGAGGAGGGGAGGGGGGAGGGAGGATGAGGGAGGAGGGAGGTTGGTTAGTTGGTGCCTGGGGAGGCGAGCGCTGACGCACTTGCGGGCACAATACCTTTTCTGGTCGCCCAGGGGATACCGCGACGCCCGACGCGCGTTACCTCGGCGCCCCCACGGGTGACCTGGTCAAGCCACGCCGAGGACGAGCAAAAGGCCTCAGAACCTCGAGCCTGAGCCCTCCCCTGGCGTTGCCCCTTGGCTTCTGGGTCACGACTCGGCTCTCCGGCGGCCGTTCGGGACGACCTGGGCACCCCTGTATCGCCCTCGGCGAAACGCGGTCGCTGAAGAGCACCCCGAGGCTGAAAAACCGCCGAGGACCGACGACGACGCCCGAAAACCTCGAGACTTCAAACCTCTTCCCCTGAGCCTACCATCCCTCTAGCGTTGCACCTGGGCGGGAGACACGCGAGCGAGGCGCGGCCAACAGCCGAGGCTGGAAAGCCGCCGACGGCCAACAAAATGTCAGAAAATCTCCTACCTGCGAAGTTCTCACCCTGACGTCGAGTCTGATTGGAGAAGACACGCGAGAGGGCACAATACCCTTCCGAGGGCAACAATGCCACACGAATCGCTAAACACAGGACGCACGGGTACCCTTGATTTGGTAGGTCGACCTACTAAGCAAGGCGACGGTACCCCCCCTGAGCCGACAACTCACGAAAACGCCCGAAGGCCAATCGCTGCCTCCGCATCCCGATCGCACCGACGGGCGCCTTCGGTGGCAACTGATGGGGGCTTCCCATACCATCTTATCGGCTCTTGCGAATCGACGCTCATCGACACTAAATCGACGCTCATCGACGCTAAATCGACGCTAATCGACGCTAGCCGACGCTAAATCGGCGCTGTCTCATCGACTCCCAGGCGCTATTCGACGCTAAAGACGGAATTGCGAGGGTACACAAGGCTCCCATGATTTACTACCGAAGGCGCCGAGGCGCCTGCAGCGCCGTCTCCACGTCGCCCCGCTCCAGCTCGCCCGACAGCCTCCCGAGGGCCGCGTCGGCGGCGGCGCTCGGCGCCTCGTACCTGTCCTAGGCAACGACGTCGCCGCCCATCGTCGCCGTGCTCGTCATGGTCTCCGTGGTCGTCGTGATGGCCGCCTTCGTCGTCGTCGTCGTCGTCGTCGTCGTCGTCGTCGTCGTCGTCGTCGTCGTGGTGGCTGTCGTGGACGCCGTGGTGGTTGTCGTCGACGTCGTCGTCGGCGCCGCCGTCGTCGACGTTGTCGGCGTGGTCGTTTGCGTCGCCAGCGCAGTCGTTGTCGTCGCCGCCGTCGTCGTCGTCGCAGTTCGCCGTCGCCGCAGTCGTCGAGGATCGAAGATCCGAGGGCGGAAGCCTCATAAACCCTCGTGGCCCTCCTCGGGCTTCGGAGAGCATCAAGGAGGCTTCGGGGGGCCTATACGGGGGCCTCCGGAGATCTCCAGCCGGCGTCGTCGTCACCCGTCGTCGTCATCCGTCGCCCTCGTCGAGGATCGAGAATCGACGTTCGAGGGCCGAGGATTGTAGACGCTCCTGATCTCCCCTGGGCCTGCATGAAATCTCAGGGGGCCTGGGGGGGGCTCCAGGGACCTCTGGAGGCCTCTGGTCGTTGTCGTCGCCGCAGTTGTCGACAGTTGGCCTCGTCGTCATCGTTGCGTCGTCCGTCGTCGTCGTCGTCGTCGTCGTCGTCGTCGTCGTCGTCGAAGACCGAAGTCGCTGCTCAGAAGCCCAAATCCTACCCGTCGGGTCGTACCCGCGTCCGGCTTTGGAGCGGTTGCGCCCCACTTGCCGCAGCTATACGCCACACCGATGTCCAACTCTGTGGCGGCCGTGCCACGCCCACGACGTCACATGATCATGATATTTGCGCGAAAGGTGCGATACCTAGGAGCGGGCGTCTACAGCAGAGACGCTGAATATACGGACCATGTTGGGTTCAGGAGGCCGCTCCTCAGAGATCTAGGTCTGGGACCTACAGCAGGGGCCCGACCACAAGAAGCCTTCCACGAGAAACCCAACCCTGAGACCCCAGGGCGTCACTCGATGTTCGGCGTGGGATCGTCGCGCTCTCCATGGCAAAAACATCGAACAACTCAAGAAACCCAGGGCACCCTGGAGGCAAACATTGTGTTTCTTGGCATGGCCACCCACTGCCTGTCCAACTCTGTGGCTGTCGTGCCACACCTACGACGCCCCACGATCATGCTACCTGCGCGACAGCTGCGATGCCTGGGAGTGGGCGTCTGCAGCCGAGACGCCGAACATGAGGACCACGTTAGGTTCAGGAGGGGCACTGGCTTCCAGGCCGCTCCTTCGCTCCAGCTCTGGGGACCTGCAGCAGGGGCCCGACCGCAGGAAACCTGGCACGAGAAACCCAATCCCGAGACCCCAGGGCGTCCATGGATTTCTGGCGTGGGCGCGTCGCGCTCTCAATCGCAGAATCGTCGACGCCCAAGAATCATTGGGAGCGTCGCGCTCTCAATCTCGATCGCTCTCAATCGCGCTCGCAATCGCAAAATCGCAGCGCTCTCAATCGCAAAAAAGCGTCGACACCCAAGACGCCCAGGGCACCCTCGAGGCAAGCAGGGTGCTTCTTGGCAGGGGGGCCCCACGGCACTCTCTTGCTCGAGCCTCGCCGTGGCCAGAACGAACACCCGATCGCCTGGCGTTCCAGGCGGCGGCACGGCGACTGTAGTCGGAGGAGGAGGACGAGGAGGATGAGGAGGACGAGGACGAGGAGGAGGAGGCGGAGAGAGGGAAGAGGAGAGAGGAGAGAGGAGGAGGAGGAGGAGGAGGAGGAGGAGGAGGAGGAGGAGGAGGAGGAGCGACCCGCGTTCGGAGGGGGGGAGAGGGAGGTCCCGTCCACCACTGCCAAGAGAGCAGGCACGCCGCGGGCGCGCCTGGGGGGGGGGGCCATGCACATCATGGCCTCTGCCGACCAGGGCCCGCTCTCGCCAAGGCCTCGGCGACCTTCGACCGACGGACCTGGGTGCGAACACGAGCACGGATCAGGCCTATAGTGCGCGCAGGGGAAGAGGCGGAGCAAGAAGACCGCAGAGATTGGAATGTGGAGTGCAGACAATCAATGGCCAGGCATGCTGACAGAAAAGATTCATTATCAGCAGGGAGGAGGTGGGGAAGGAAGGAAGAAAAGGGGTCAACTCCATAGTCGTCGGGAAGAAGTCGATAGCTGTTACGAACGGCACCGATAGCAATAGGACACATCATATAGTGTAATATGTCGTCCCCTCCTACAGCTTGGCAACCGAACCGACACCCAACAGCACCACATCGATAACGTCTGGTCGTATTCCAAGAATTGAAGAGGCTTTCCAGGACGGCGGTGGCAACGAACCCATGGAGCTTGGCACCAAGAGTATGAAGTCGAATAAAGGCCCGATCAGCAAACTCCATGGGACATCTGGGGAACCATTTGGCAATACGCGGGTAGAGAATGGAGGGGATACACGGCATACTATTGGAAACATTCAACTGCTTTTGGATATAGGCTTGGACTTTATTGGCTGGTATGTCCCCTGGCTGAGGATGGATCCTATAAAATTCTTCATATACGGTCTTCATAGGCATGAAGATCGAGTGCCTAGTCATAATCTTATACCGCCAAGCCACACAGATCTCATCAGACTCTGCCCAGAGGTCAAGGAGTCTGGAGTAGAATAAAAAACGTACTTCTCGTGGCTGCACGGATCATACAGGCTCGGGCATATGTCTCAAGACGCCGAGTTTCCACCTGATGGCCGAGCCAACGCAGGTTGAAGAGGGACAGGGGCGGGAAGCTGTGCCTCGGGGAACAGGTGAGCAGCTGGAGCCCGTCTTTTTCCACCTTCATAGCACGCAAGGGAGGAGTATGAACTTGCGAAACATGAGAAACCAATGGTAAACCATATACATTATACGCTCCAATACTCGACGATAGCCCCAATCCCATAGACTTAATCCTCAAACACCTCTCCTTCAGCTTGGCGAGTACAGGGGCCCAAGACCTTTCAGATGCCTCAATCCCCACCCCCACGCCGAGATACCACCCGCACCTCGAGACAACAAATTGCCGAATCCTGATACCCGCTTCCTTGCAGAGATGGGTGGCCTGTGCGCATGTTTCCGCATCGGGAAAAACTAGCTGGCATTTCTTCAAATTCAACATCAGACCAGTGGCGCACCCACTCTGCACAAGGATCTTGCACACCTTCGGGAGCACCGCAACAAGATCGGTGGCCGACGCGGCCATGTCGTCCGCGAACACGTTAAAAGTGACAGCCGCACACAAAGAGACAGGCTGCAAACGCCGAACGACTGGGTCGAAGCAGAGGCTAAATAAGAGACCACTTAGGGGGGCAACCTTGTTTGATACCACGACACAACTGGATATAGACGGGCTCCGAGTTATTGAATTGAACAACCATACGACTATTACCATATAAAGCCATAATGCTAAGCACGATAAACTCAGGAATACCAAATGCACGTAAAACTGACCAAATGTATGTGTGGTTAATGCTGGGGAAGGCCGCTTTCAGGTCGAACAGGGCCGTGCCTGCGCGACGACAGTCGCATAGAGAGTGCGCAAGAAGCATCGGCGCGTCCACCTCAATAATGTTGTCAATCATCTGCCTGCCTTTTAAAAAACCTTTTTGGGCACTCAGGACTTTGTCACTCGCAACCTTGGAGAGCGTCCAACCAATGCTTGCACTCACAAGTTTGTTGTCCGTATTCGAAAGCGAAAGGGGCCGAGTTTCTTCAGAAGTGCGAGCGACGGTCTCACCCTCCAGCGCGGTGCCCTTCGGCAAGAAGGCAGCGGCGCTGTCGTTAAAGTTGGGCGGCAGGCGCTGGTGCTCAACTAGCTCGAGGTAGATAAAGTAAAGACATTCCAAACCAATTTCACCAGAGGCTTTCCAGGCGGAGTATGGGATACCATCGGGCCCAGGGCAAGAGTCATACTTTTGGCCCAGGATTTCCGCGAAGACAACCTCGGGGATGACCCAGGGGTAGATCGAACCAGAGTCAGAAACATATTGATGCTGGTCTTCTGGAATCGGTGTAACTTCAGCAGCCAGTGATCCAATCATCTCATTATCTACCTCACGGGCACTAAAGATGGCCCTCCAGTGATCCGCCAGCAGCCTGGAACACTCATTCGGATCGCTGTGGGCCATGCCGTCAGCATCCGTAACCTGCTGGAGAAAAATCTGGCGACCAGATTTCTTCCAGGCCTGGCCAAGACGGCGGACACGAGCAATTGCTTGCGCGGCACGGGCTCCACCGACGTCGCCATCCGCCTCTGCACGAGCAGAGACTTCTCGAGCACGAAGGTTCTGACGCATCAGGTCCGAAAAAAGCGAGTCGAAGCCTTGGCGGTCGGTCCACCGCATCTCCTGAGGGTCAAGATGCCTGAAGAGATCAGGGAACTCCTTGAGGCCTTTGGAGATCTTACGGGAGTCCCCCCCCCGAGCCCCCCTAAGGACACACAACATACAAGCGAATTTTTCCTCCACCGTGCGGGCCCCCTTTTCATAAACCCAGTCCTTGACGCGCTGCGAGACGTATCTCATAACTTCTTTGATTTAATTAAGCCTGACAGCCGGTATATCAGAGAGAGCCTCGGGATCCAATATTTCCTGAAGTTTCATACTGAATTGTGAATGCTTGCACACCCAGCTGGGAATACGCGTGTTGCCCGACGGGGGCCATGCCGCAAGCGACAAGAACACCGGGCAGTGGTCGGATGGGGCTCTGAGATCGGTAATGGGCCAAATGGCCCCCGTCCTCGGGCAGAGGTCCAGCAGGTCCTGCGAGGCGAGCGTGGTGTAAATTCGATCAAGGCGAGCAAAAGAGACCTGCTCACTTGGCCCACTCTCGCTTCCAGACGAACGAATAATCCTGTGGGTATCCCTCTCCTGAACGATCTCCCCGAGCTGGCCGAGCGAAGCAAGGAAGTGCGAGGCAAGACGCGAGCCTACAGGGCCATCCAGGCCAGTATCAGTACGCAGTCTCGATTCCCCCGTCGCCATAAAATTCCAGCCACCCACAACAAAACCAAGAGAAGCATGCGAGGGAAGAAGGGCACGTTGGATGCGAGAGAAGATCCCCCGAACCTCCCACTCAGCCCAATCAGGCACAATATGAACATTCATAATCTGGCAACACCCTTGTGGCCCCTGGAGAAGGAGAGAAGCAATACGACCAGGCACTATGGTATCTAATTGGGCAGCAGTAGACCTCGACATCGGCTTACGTGAGACAAAGAACAGTAGGCCTCCAGCAGCAGCTGACTCACAGAATGTCCCGAACGGCTTGTGAGACTTGTGATCCTTTTCCAACTGATCAAGGTCCTCTGCAATACCATGGGGTTCCTGAATACACACCACGTCGTTTTCTCGAGGAGCTTCTTCAGGCGCCTGAACTTTTCCCGAATGAGATTTTGGTCCGTGAACACCGATCCCAGGAGGGTCTGAACGTTCCAGGAGCAAATACTGAGCCGTTGATCCACTGCAATAGGACGAGAGAGGAGGGGAGGGAGAGGGGACTGACTGCCTGGCTGCGAAAATTGACTGCTGCTGCTGCAACTGCTGCTGCTACAAGAAAGCACGGCGCCCCCATGCGGGGCGGCAAAAACAGAACTGCTGGCCTCACTCAGCGTCCCCTCCGCTTCGCGAAGACCACCGCGTTCTGCATCCCTTTGGTCACTCCGAAGATGCCTGGTGGTGCAGCCTAGAGCTGCGCACGTACTCGCTCGATGATGGCGGACGCCGTCTCAGCGCTGATTCCCCACTCTGCGAGCTCCTCATGAATGGGAATGAACTCCACGTCCGACTTCGACTTGTCCTTGGCCGCGACAATCTCCCAGATGTCTTCATCATCCCTAACCAATAGAACACCTTTGAATCCGTTCACCCCCAAGCGGCACGAGGGGCTCCACTTGGGGCTCTTCTTCAACTCATTCAGGAATGGTTCGAAAATGCCATTGAAAGCCCGCTGCCTCATCCTTACGTCCACTGGGAGGTCAGCACGGCAGCGAATCGACGATGTCTCCTGCGTACGATTGTCCACGAAGTCATGGCCGCCGTCCTCGTTGTATCTCTGCTGGAATGTCTTCGCTGCAACGCTGGTCGGGAAGGTGAGCTTGTAGTTCTGCGAGATGCCATGGAAGAAAGGCGTTACTCCATTCAAGAGATGCGCATATCGCACAAGAACCGTATCATTGTAGTGTTTCTCCCTGGCCTTCTTCAGCAGCGGTCTCGGGAAGGTCCCCAGGAAGCGCACACAAGCATCCGATGGTGCCTGCCGACTTGGGCCCCCCTCCACCCCCACCGCCACCAGCAAATGCAGGACGAGCACCTTCATCAACCGCCATGTCAGCCGATCCCGCACTGGAAGAGGCACCTGAGCCCGCCTTCAGCGCGTCCAGCTGGTTCTGCACGGACTCCAGTTTGGTATCGATCGCCGCCGCAACGGCCTCCTTGATCTTTGCTGTCGGTGCTTGTTCGACTGCATTGATCCTCGCATTCATATTATGCAAACTCTGGTCGTGAATCGTGAGAGCATTCTTGAATGTGATCATTTCTTGCTGCATGCTCTGCTCCAACTTCGCTATATTTTTATTCATCCCACGAACCTCTCCCATTATATCTTTCATCCACAAAGGAGGCTGATTGTCAGAATAGACGCCTGCACTCCTGCTCCTATCATCACGGGGTGGCGGAGAGGA
The DNA here is from genome assembly GCA_963575745.1 of Prorocentrum cordatum. NCBI lineage: Eukaryota > Dinophyceae > Prorocentrales > Prorocentraceae > Prorocentrum > Prorocentrum cordatum. The sequence continues at coordinate 17,277 of CAUYUJ010021280.1, forward strand.
GCTGGACGAGATGCGCTCAATGTCTCGGCGTGGGAGCCCGGGCGTCAGCGAGGACCTTCTCGGCTGTGAAGTCCTCCTGGACGGGCTGGTTGACTCCGACGACTTGTCAGCACGCCTGGCCTTGGCCGAGCGACCCATCGCGGCCAACCGTCAGAACCGAAAGGAATGTACAGTACACGGACACGGCAAAATGTACGTGTGGCAGTGAGTGCGAAGGAATAGCTCACGGCCTGCTCGGGCGAGCACCTTTGGCCGAGAGCGCGCGCGCGGCGGGCGCAGGCCACTTGAGACGGGGGGGTGAGTTCCCGATATGGCCTTGAGCCAAAATGGCTACGGAGGAGGAGGAGGAGGACGAGGAGGAGGAGGAGGACGAGGAGGAGGAGGGAGAAGCTATCATCGTCGTCGTCGTCGCCGCCGCCGCCGCCGCCGTCTTGCTGTCCAACAGCACGAGCAGGTCCACGGAGTCGGCCACCGACCAAGGCTCGCCGCCCTCGCCCCCAGGCGAGAAGTCCAGGCAGTCGGTGTAGAGGAACCGCACCAGTTGCTCCAGCACGCGGGCGGAGGACACCTGCGACTGTGGGGGGCGGAATAACCAACGACCCCCCGAGGAGGGTGGGAGGGAGAGAAAGAGGGGGAGAGAGGAGAAAGGAGAGAGGAGAAGAGAGGAGGAGGAGGAGGAGAAGGAGGAGGATGAGCAGGAGGAAGAGGAGGGCTCCTCCTCTTCTTCCTCCTCCTGGAGGAGGGTGAGGATGAGGAGGGGATGCTGATGATGATGATGATGATGAGGAATCTCAGGAGTAGGTGATGATGATGCTGGCGATGACGATGATGATGTTGATCACGCTCATGATCATGACCATGACCATGACGACGACGATGTTGATTATGATGATGATGATGCTGATCATGATGATGATGGTGATGATGATGAAGATGATGATAATGACGGCGATGACGATGATGATGTTGATGATGATAATGATGATGATGATGATGACGATGATGCGGATGCTGATGATGACGATCGTATTGTTGATCATACTGATGATGATGGAAGTGTTGCTGATGATGCCGATGCTGATGATGATGGTGATGCTGCTGCTGCTGATGATGATGGTGATGATGATGCTGATAATGGTGGTGATGAGGTTGCTGATGATGAGGATGATGATGATAATGCTGATGATGCGGATGCTGATGCTGATAATGATGATCATGATGCTGATGGTGATGCTGCTGTTGTTGCTGTTGCTGCTGCTGATGATGATGCTGAGTTCTCTCTCCCGCCAAACTTCCGATTGATCACTAACCATCCATACTGTACATATTGCATGTTTGCCAATTCCGTGGACACGAGAGAGGCAGGCCCCAGGACGGGGAGCGGGCCGCGAGAGAGGAGCAGAAGCCAGCAAGCCAAGCGGGGAACCAAAGAGGTAAGCCAAGAGCGAGGAAAAAGTGGGCGCAGCGGCAAGAGGGGAGGAACTGCCAAATATATTACCCTGTGGGACCGCTGGCAAACAGAGGGCTCCATCAACCAGCCAAACGCTCGGCCTCGATCTCTTCGTCAGAGAGGGCGTGTAGAGAGGGGGCACCTACAGTGGTCCGAACGCCGCTGCAAGCAGTTATCATCACAACTCGCAAGCAAAGGAGGACCTACAATGCGGGTCGCCGCACGATTTTCTGCCTCAGGGATGAGGGGGAGCCGAGCCTACACTTCAGAAGCTATGTCCCATGAATTCTTGAATACTCAAGCACACTCCCGGAAGATGCACTGCTTCACGAAGCTCGGGAGAAAGACCAAGCCTCGTACGATGGTCACAAACAGAACTGAGAGGCCAACCTCCAAGATCAGAAAGTATATCAGGCTCCACACGACAGAAGAAAACTGCACGATCAACGTCATTTATCTCTTCTGAGACCAGTAGCTTCGCCGCAGCGGCCTCCTCAGCAGAATCAAAACAGCTCTCACCAGGAAGCGAATCACCAGCAGAAACCACAAGAAATGTACCATCTCGTCCGTCCACTCCAGGTAGACGACCTGGCACTGCGGAAGGAAGATCGTCCTTCTCACGGTCGGGACACTCAGCACCACCAGGTCACAGCCCATAATCAGGAGGGGCAGGAAGAGCGTCAGGATGACGACCAGTGAGCCCATACACGCCATGTACAGTGGAGGACCATGCCAAGAAACACCCTGCTTGCCTTCAGGGTGCCTGGGTTTCTTGGGTGTCGATGGTCTTGCGATGGAAAGCCTGGCGTTCCCACACCAAAACTCAATGGACGTCCTGGGGTCTCAGGGTTGGGTTTCTCGTGGAGAGGTTTCTTGTGGTCGAGCTCCTAGTGTACAACCCCCACCCACCACCACCAACCTCACCCACGATTCCTCCCAAGACAAAGGACAAAGGACTATTGCACCCCCTCCCTCCTCCTCCTCCTCCTCCTCCTCCTCCTCCTCCTCCTCCTCCTCCTCCTCGCCCTCCTCCTCGCCCTCCTCCTCGCCCTCCTCCTCCTCCTCCTCCTCCTCTTCCTCCTCCTCCTCCTCCTCCTCCTCCTCCTCCTCTCTCCCCTCTCCTCTCTCCTCTCCCCTCTCTCCTCTCCCCTCTCTCTTCCTCCTCCTCCTCATCCTCCTGCTCCTGCTCCTGCTCCTGCTCCTCCTCCTCCTCCTCCTCCTGTACATCACCAGAGCCAAACAAGATCCACACCACTCGGAATAGTAAACACGATCACACCGAACATCCGCATGCCGAGATGGAGGACACCCGCACCAACATGTGATAATGCAGGGCTTCTCCAGGGAGAACAGCACCGCCAGGAGGATCGCCACAACCATCACGACCAGGGGGGGGGGGCGGGAACGCTCGACGCGACGGGCTGCACGAGCAACACCACCAGGATACAGCAGGGGCTCGACCACGAGAAACCTTGCACAAGGAACCCAACCCTGAGATCCCAGGACGTCCACTGATTTTCGGTGTGAGCACGTCCCGCGTTCCATAGCAAAACTATCGAAGCCCAGAAAACCCAGGGCACCCTGGAGGCAAGCAGGGTGGTTCTTGGCATGGGTCACCAGTGTACTCGACACGAACAGCAACATCTTGAGGAAGCGTGGCGAGTTGGAAGACACCAGCACCCACGTGAAAGAGTTCAATCGCTCGGAAGAGCAACTCTAGGACCTCCCGCTTCCAGAAGAGACTCATCACGAGTCCGCGCTACACCAATCTCGCATAACAATGTGGTCACCATGGCCGCATCCGCATGCAAGTCTGAATGATGATGGTGACGATGATGCTGATGCTGATGCTGATGGTCTTGCTGCTGCTGCTGATGATGATGATGACTTCGATGATGATAGTGATGATGGCGATGCTGATGATGATGATGATGCTGATGATGGTGATGATGATGGTGCTAGCGATGATCCTCTCACTACTCCTCCTCTTCCTCCTCCTCCTCCTCCTCCTCCTCCTCTGCCTTCTCCTCCTCCTCCTCCTCCTCTGCCTCCTCCTCCTCCTCCTCCTCCTCCTCTGCCTCCTCCTCCTCCTCCTCCTCCTCCTCCTCATCCTTCTCATCATCATCATCATCATCAGCAGCATCACCATCATCAGCAGCATCATCGTCACAAACATCATCACCAGCAGCACCACCAACAGTAACATCATCACCATCATCGCCATCAGCATCACCATCATCACCACCGCCACCACAAACACCATCATCAATAGCATCATCATCAGTATCATCAGCCTCAACATCAACAGTTTCATCATCGAACTTAGCATCACCACCCCCATCATCGCCACGCATCATCATAATCAGCATCATCATCACTATCATCCCCATCACCACCACCATCACCATAATCATCAACACCAACACCATCATCAACATCAGCAGCAACAGCAGCACCCGCATCATCGTCAGCATCATCATCAACAGCATCATCGTCATCGTCATTGTCAGCATCACCATCATCAGTATCATCACCATCAGCATCAGCCCCGTCATCATCAGCATCAGCACCATCCGCATCATCATCATCAGCATCATCCTCATCACCATGACTTACCCTTGTTTCTTAGCGGGGAACAATTCTCTCTACTATACTCGCTGGTCAAAACGACTCGGATCCGAGACAGAAAGAGGCGAGGGCTCCGCCCCGCCTCATCAAAGTCACACCCTGGAAGGAAAGGGATGGGTCAGCACAAAGTGACCCAAGAAGGGAGGGGAGCCAGGATGACTGCTGAGTGACACGATGAGGATCGATGGGACCGACAACCCAAAACTCGCTAAGCCATTAATGTGCACGCACCCCCATGACTTACCCTTGTTGCTTAGCGGTGAACATTCTCTCTACTATACTCGCTGGTCAAAGCGACTCGGATCCGAGACAGAAAGAGGCGAGGGCTCCGCCCCGCCTCATCAAAGTCACACCCGATTCAGATTCCCAAACCAGAAGCTGTTCTCACACCGTAAGGTAACGGGCTCGAAGGGCCGATAAAATAGTGAAGCACAAGGCAGACTGAAAACGTTTGGGGGCCAGCTCCGACGCGCGAGGCACGGCAACGTGTTCCTTGTGGCCATATCGGGCCCGAGCGCCTGGGCACTTTAGGCCAAGGCGGGCGGTGTCGTCAGACATCACATGCATGATAAAAGTAAAAACACGGAGCCGAGCACAGCCCCTGCACCGACACATGTGTGAAACGAGGCAATCGAGGTCGAGCGCGGGGAAGCGGCAAGAAACTGCATCACTCACCGAAGAGAAGCAACTAATCACTGAAGGAACTTCCCATCTGCATGCGTCCGAGATGTGCCGAACCAATCCTGTCGTCAGCAGCTCGGTGGTGAGAGAGACAACGATTGCCCCAATCTTGCCAGCACGGAGGTCACACCTTAGTCGGAAAAACACGACGTCACCCAAAGTTTGATCTGGCATGTATCTAACTAAGAAACCCGATGTGGCTACTTCGTTCGGCTGCATGAAGGGACTACCGATGACCAGCACAAACAGCCTCCTCTCGTTCGCGGGGAATGAGAAGCGAGCTTTCGCCGCACCAGGCCGTGCACCGAGATCTCCACGAATCTCTCCTCGCATAGCACGGCGTGGGTGCGGGGCCAACACGGGCGAGCCATCATAGTCGAGCGGGGCCGGGCGCCTTTCTTGTAGCGAACCACTTGCTTGTCGGACTTCACGCCCTCGTGTTCCCTGACCTCGGCCGAGGATCGAATGCGTGGGGGCCTGTCCGAGCTGGTCTTGCTGAGGCGGGACTGGCAGACCGCGAGGTTGAGCCCCAGGTCCCGAGATCCCTTCTGCACGGTAGCGGCCAGCTGGGGGTAGGTAACGTCCCAGACGCTCTCTCCCATGGGCTGCGATTGTGGGACGCCCAGCAATGATGCGAGGTCCCCCCACCAGCCGAGGTCCAGCTCGATCGTCGCGTCGACACCCATGGCCACCGATGGGACATGCTTGCCCTCTGGGTTCAAGTGGACGGTCCAGTAGGTGGCGACGCGGCTGGGGGAGAGGAGATACTCGGGTCGCACGGCCATCAGCTCCATGCCCTTGGCAGCCGAGACGGCCCGACGGGCCTGGCGGCCCATGGAATCTACCAGCAGGCCGTCGAGGGCGTCCAGCGGGACAACGATAACCTTGGCTACGCCCGTGTAGCGTCTGGACTGATGAATCCCTTGGGCGTGCTGCGACTCGGCACGTGGCCTCACCGCCGCGGGCCCCACGAGCGTCGGGTGAGACCGCTCGGGGATGGACGGCGACTTCAGCAACTTCGTCAAGGCTCTCCGCCGCGCTCGAGGGGCAATCCGTCGACGCCTGGTGGGCGGCCTGACGGGCGCCTCCGACTTTGCCTCCGAGCTCGAGGCGCTCGCAAACCTCGGGTCGTATTCGAGCACGCCCCGAAGCTGCGCAAGCAGCGCGGCCACCCAGCTGTCCGAGAAACCCGTCAGGCTCGCACGGTCCCTCAGCCCCTCCAGGTCTCGCCGATACGTCGACGTAGGGGTGCGGGAAGTGCGGGGCCGTGATGCGGATAGGGCTGCGCTGCTGCTCAAATGGCGCCCGCGAGTGGCACGGTCTGATGGTACCGCCCCTGTGCGGACAGCTCGGAAGATACGAGCGCGGGACAGCAACGTAGAGGGTTTCGGAAGCATATGAAGTGGGTGGAGCCAAAATGCCTACAGAGGCTCGGCGAGGCGCAGCTGGTCCCGTATTCCTTTTGTCCAGTAGGGGGGCATGATCAGAACGGGAGCCAGCACCAAGCGGAAAGGGACTGTACAAGCACCGAGACGTAAACATATCTTCGGGTTTGGGCTGGTCCCCCGGTTCTCCCGCATTTCCAAGGGTCTTATTCAAACCAAGGGGGGCGTGCTTTAAGCGAGGGGGTCGGGCAACATCGTCCTCCTTACAAACATCATGCCGAGCGGAAGGCTGGTAGAGACGAGAAGGGCCGTCGGCGGGGTTTTCCGACGGGATCCACCGCGCGGACAAGTGAATGTTGCGGCTGAGGCACCAGGCGGCCATCCTCCTCAGGATGGCCAAAATCTTGAAATTACGGCAGCGCCACCTGCCGACAGAAAGCACCAGGCCGAGGTTGTCAGCAAAGAGGACTTGGCGAATGTTGCGTCCAAAACGCGTGCGGCCCACTCGCTCCAATCCGCGAAGGAGGGCGCGCGCCTCGAGCACCATGATATCCTCTACCTGAGTGTACCTCCACCCGCCAACGGTAGTCCAGGCGGCCTGCTCGGTCATGAAGGTGGGCACCTCCGAAAAGCAAGGGTCGGGGAGAAGGTCGTCACGGCCCAAGCAGCCCTCAACGCCGATGCTCCCGAGCGAGGGCGAGGCAGCCTCCCCGCCAAGGGCGGCCGCCCTGGCAGCCACGTGGTCCTCGGAGAGGTAGCGGTCTCGCTCCCTGCAGCGGCCCACCGTGGCAACGTCCACGGGGTCGAACCAGCGCGAGCAAATGCCGTAACCCCACTCCGAGGCGTCGGTGGCCAGCACGAGCGGGTTCCAGTCGGACTCCCAACTGGAGACCAGCATAACCATGAGGCCAGCGAGCACGCGAATCTCGTCCTGCACGGATGCCCAGAGCGTGACGGGCTCGTCGTAGTGCCTCCTGATGAACGGGTACACGGTGGAGAACACCGTGAGCGTCTCGCGCCGAACCAGGCAGCAGAAGGTGGCGCGTCCTATACGGCCTCCACCTGGCGGCCTGCGACGCGGCGGCGAGCAGCGAGAGCGAGCAGGGCGCCCCGCACTCGCCAGAACCGCTTGGATGTCAACCTGGTGCGTCGCCGCCGGCCGTCCAATAGAACGCCCAGGGCCTCCACGCCCGAGTCGGAGGTGGATGCCTCATGCACGGCGAGGCCCCTCGCCTCGAAGGCCGCGCAGACGTCCTCGAGCCTAGAGGCCACGATCCTTCCGTCAGAGCCGAAGACGCCGATGTTGTCCACGTAGATGTAGTGCCTCGTGCTCGTGGCAAGCTTGCCGCGCAGCGTGAGCACCAACGGGCGGCCTCGGTCCTGAAGGAGCTCGGCGCGGTCCAAAACCTTGCTGGCGACCTCCTCGTCGATGTCCTGCGCCAGAAACAAGCTCCACGAGAAACCCATGGGCAAGCATCGAGGCATAGGCGTGATCAGATCGTCGGGGCCCACGCCGCCATCCAGGGTCTGCGCGATGCCCGCGTCGCCTGCGCGAACTCGAGGCAGGCCGAACCATCTCGATAACCATGGAGGGATGCCCATCCTGTGGAAGGCGTCTTGAACGTCTGCGGTGCCGCAATACAGGGACGAGTAGTCGTGCCCGTCAGGGAGCTCCACCTCAATTCGGCCCAAGCCCTCGGCCGTCAGAAGGTCGACGTGCGGCGGCGGAGAGAACCTCCGATTGGTCCGCCGCGCGTCCAGTATGAGGCGAAGCTTCCCCGACTTCTTGCGTACAAAGAAGAGACCTGTTCGCTCGTGGGCCCAGCGGCCGAAGACCAGCATGTTCCTGGCCTTGAGGTCGCGAATGAAGCGGGCGTAGAGCGTGGGATTGTTGGCAAGCTGGGGGTCGACGTAGCACCGTTCGGCAGCATCATCACTCAAGTCACCAGCGGTCGGGTCCAGCATACGCTCTCCTGCGCCCGCCAGGTAGGATCGGCCACGGTCGCCCACCAAATCCGAGACGAGCGGCACGGTGGCGCGCTTCTCGGGCAGGGGGACCCGACCACGCTGGCACGGCGCGAGTGTAGTCGATGTGACATCCATCCTGTAGCCAGATGCCTTGTCACAGAGCAACTCCCGAAGGGCCGCTTCTGGAGGCATGTGAGGGTCACGACCTCCGTCACGTACTTGAAGCTCCGCCAGAGCTTCGAGGTAAGCCAGGCTCTCGTCAAGTCGGGGCGTGGCCTCGCGCCTGCCTGCCGATGCGCCGGCGTGGCCTGGGCGACCTCGAACCCCAGGCGGACGGTGATCATCTGTCTTAGCAAGCCAATTAAGTGCATTAGACGCCCCTTCCACCAGTTGTCGGACGTGGTCCCGAGCGCGATAGCGTGCAGCACGTCGACCGCCAGCGCCAGGAGCGTGTTCTCGCCGAGGTACGGCCAGCGGCAACTGCTCAAAAAGACGGGGGCGACCAGGCGCCCGAAAATCCCCCACCTTCAGCGGGCCGCGGCGTGGAGGGCCTGTCCACGGTCCGTCATCCTGCTCAATCATTGCTCGGGGCTGCGGGGCCTGCAATGCCGCCCCGCCCGCCCCGACCGCCGCCGCCGTCGCGGCCGCGGCCGCCGTCGGTGGCCCCCTGACAGCCCGCCCCGTCGCCACCACCAGATGGGCGGGGCTGGCGAGTGCCGAAGATCCCCATCTCGCTCTGATCCTTCAGCTCGCTGACGCCCCACCTGAGGAGGGCGACGGCGATGGCGTCACCGTAGCTGGCCTCGCCCTCGTAGATCGGCGCCACGTGCCAGGTCGGCTCGGCGTTGCCCGAGGACCACGCGTCGATCAACCCGAGCATCTGGCACACCAGCCTCCCGATGCACGCCGACGCGCCGAGGTTGAGCTGGTAGTACTCGCCGAACAATTCCGAACTCTCCGTGGGAGTAACAATCTCGTGGAAGACCCTGTCGTTCTTCCCGCTGTCGTTGCTCCGCGCGAACTCCCCCCACCCGTGCCTTGGACCACCGCCGTAGCGCTCGACGTGGCACGAAAGGTGGAGAGACCCAGGGGGGCCTTGGACCTCGATGCCGTCAAAGGGGCCCTCCCTGCTCTCCTGGTCGGTCTTCTTCCTGGCCTCGAAACCCTCGTCGACCTCGCCACAGTCAACCCGCAGCAAGCGGACGTCGTCGCCGAAGGCGTCGGGCCCAGCAACAGGAGGACCCTGGCCTCGGGGGCGCAGGCAGCCGCTGTGGCGCCAGGCGAGGGCGTCGGTGCGGGTGGCCGTGATGCCGTCAGCTCGGAGGGTGGCCTCAACGCCCAGCGTGTCGGCGCCCTCGGTGTTCTCTGTGATGAGCCATACCAAATCGCCGCGGAGCGCGGGCCTCTCATGGAGCACCACCAGGGAGGGCGCCTGGGCGCCCGACCCACCCTCGGTCGCGCCGTCGTCGACGGGGAGAGGGTCCGTGCTTCCCACCGCAGCGGGTGGCCCACCGACGTCCGCGGCGGGCGTGGCCCCGAGGCGTCTGAGGCGGCCGACCCCAGGCAGGGGGACGAGCTGGCCCTGGTAGCTCACGAGCTGCGTCAGCGGCGTCGGCTCCTGGTCGGCGTCCCGCATCCGCGCGACCGCGGCCCCGGCCCCCCGATGAATCAGGTCAGTCGAGGGGTGGGCGTCGGCCGTGAACCTGTAGAACTTCCCGCGGAGCGAGGCGGGGCAGCAGACGATCAGGTCGAGCACCATCAACCTCTCGCCCTCCTCACCCTCCAGAAAGATATCTTCATCGTAAAAGTCCCCACGCGGGGTCAGCATCCACCATCTGTCAACGCGTCTGACGGCCGCGCGAAGCCCATGGCCCGTCTCGACCCTCTCGTGGCAAGGGTCCCTCTCGTATGACTGTCGATCGACGACGCACACACAGTCCTCGGCGTTCCCCCGTCTCACGATGTCCTCGACGGTCCTGGGCACAGCCGTCGACTCGGGGCAGCTCACCTCGACCTCCGCGCGAGGCGAAGGCAGGATCACCTCCACGCCGCCATGCTCGGCCGCTGACCGAGGAACGGAGGGCTCGCCGCGCCACGTCCAAGCGGCCGCGCCGCGGAGGATGACGGTGAGAGTGGCCAGAAAGACTCCAACCGCAGACTGCATGCGGTGAAACTTTGGAGCCAGGATGACTGCTGAGTGACACGATGAGGATCGATGAGACCGACAACCCAAAACTCGCTAAGTTATTAATGTGCACTCAACCCCATCACCATCATCATCATAATCATACTCATTCTCATCTTCAGCAGCATCGTCATCGTCAGCACCAACATCACCATCATCATCAGCAGCATCATCAGCACCATCATCACCATCGCCATCATCATCATCATCATCATCATCAGCATCATCATCATCATCATCATCACCATCACCATCACCATCATCATCATCATCACCATCATCATCATCATCATCAACAACAGCAGCATCATCAACATAATCATCACCAGCATCATCACCAGCAACATCATCAACATCAAAAGCAACATCAACATCCTCCTTATCCACCTCCACCTCCGCCTCCTCGTCCTAATTCCACCTGCGCCTCATGATCCTCCTCCCCCTTGCTCCTCCTCCTCCTCCTCTTCCTCCTCCTCATCCTCCTCCTCCTCCTCCTTCCCCCCCTCCCCATCCTCCTCCTCCTCCTCGTCCTCGTCCTCGTCATCGTCCTTCTCCTGCTCTCGTCCCTTCTCCTGCTACTCCTCGTTCTCGTCTCCCTCGCCCTCCCTAGGTCCCTCCCCTCCCCTCCCTCCCTCCGTCCCTCCCTCCTCCTCCCTCCCCTCTCCCCTCCCCTCCCTCCCTCCCTCCTCCTCCTCCTCCTCCTCCTCCTCCTCCTCCCTCCTCCTTCCTACCTCCTCCTCCTCCTCCTCCTCTCTCATCCCTCCTCCTCCCTGCCCTCCCTCCCTGCCTACCTCCCCCTCCTCCTCCTCCTCCTCCTCCTCCTCCTCCTAACTCCCTCCGTCTCTTCCTCATCCTCCTCCTTCTCCTCTCGCTCTTTCCCCTCCCCGCTCGCCCCACTCCTCCTCCGTCTCCTCCTTCTCCTCCGCCTCCGCTGTCTCCTCCTCCTCCTCCTCCTCCTCCTCCTCTCCTCTTCCTCCTCCTCCTGCCCCTGCCTCCTCCTCCTCTCTCTCCTCCTCCTCCTCCTCCTCCTTCCTCTCCTCCTCCTCCTCCTCCTCCTCCTCCTCCTCCTCCTCCTCCTCCTCCTCCCCCTCCCTCCCCCTCCCATCCTCCGCCCCACCTCCTCCTCATCCCCCTGCCCCTCCCCCTCTGCTTCGCCTCCTCCTCCCCTCGCATCTCCTCCTCCTCCTCCTCCTCCTCCTCCTCCTCCTCCGCCTCCTCCTCTGCAGCTGCATCCGCATCAGCGTCCAACATCATCGCATCCGCCATCATCATCTCAATCATCATCATCATCATCATCATCATCATCATCATCATCATCATCATCATCATCATCATCATCATCATCATCATCATCATCATCATCAGCAGCATCAGCATCGTCATCACCATCATCATCATCATCATCATCAGCAGCAGCATCAGCATCGTCATCACCATCATCATCATCATCAGCAGCATCAGCATCATCATCAGCATTACCATCATCGTCATCGTCATCACCATCACCAACATCATCATCATAATAATCATCATCATCATCAGCAGCAGCATCAGTATCATCATCAGCATCAGTATCACCACCACCATCATCATCATCATCATCACCATCACCATCACCATCACCATCACCATCACCATCATCATCATCATCATCATCATCAGCAGCAGCATCATCAGTATCATCATCATCATCATCATCATCATCATCATCATCATCATCATCATCAGTATCATCATCAGCAGCAGCAGCATCATCCCCATCCTCCTCCTCATCCCCCTGCCCCTCCCCCTCTGCTTCATCCTCCTCCTCCCCTCCGCATCTCCTCCTCCTCCTCCTCCTCCTCCTCCGCCTCCTCCTCTCAGCGTCATCCGCATCAGCGTCAACAACAGCATCGTCATCATCATCATCATCATCATCATCATCATCATCATACTCAGCATCATCTTCACCATCATCACGATCATCATCAGCAGCAGCATCAGCATCCTCATCAGCATTACAATCATCGTCATCGGCATCACCACTCCGTGTATCAGTATCATCATTATCAACAGCATCGGCATCGTCATCGTCATCTTCCTCCTCCTCCTCCTCCTCTTCCTCCTCTTCCTCCTCTTCCTCCTCTTCCTCCTCGTCCTCCTCGTCCTCCTCCTCTTCCTCCTCCTCTTCCTCCTCCTTGTCCTCCTCCCACTCCTCCTCTTCCTCCTCTTCCTCCCCCTCCTCCTCCTCCTCCTCCTGAGCCTATCCTCGCTCCAAACTTGCCCCGCAGCGGAGGGCACCGGCACTTCCGCCCGGCGCGCGGCGCCCTCGGCGAACTCACCCGCGAACATGCGGCCGAGCACGGGCGAGCGCGCCAGCACGGTCCCGACGGGGCTCCCCCGGCGGCCCCACGGGCCGGTCGCTGCATCTAGATCACCCAACCTCGCGCGTCGCGACCCGCGGTGCGCGACCCGCGGGTATCTTCGCACCCTCGCGCCGCTGCCCTGGAGAAGGGCGCTTCTCCAACCCGGGTCTCGGTGCAGCTTGATTTTTGCTCGCGCCCTTGAAGGTGACCCCCGCCCAGGCGGCCCCGCCGCCCCGCGGGCCTGTCGTTATCTTATTGGGCGACGACGACGACGCAAACGACCATGCCGACGACGGCGTCGACGACCGCCACGGTGACGCCAAAGAACCTTCTAGCGGAAATGTCCCCTTAGCAGTACGGGCCAATGAAAGGGAATCTTAGAGAGAGGGTGTACTTCAACACCGTTGATGTATCTTGGGTGTACACTGGTCCCCATCCTCCTCCTCCTACTCCTCCTCCTCCTCCTCCTCCACCTCCTCCTCGTCCATTACTCTTGTTCCACGTAAATAGCTTCTGTCTGTCGCATTCCGAGGCCAGTCTTTAGGGCGGGCAGGGCGTGTCGCCTGAGACTGCCTCATCATTTATGACCCCGAAGCTTAAACGTTGACAAAAGTTTCACACATGGAGTTTTCAAAATGTGGCTGTCGCCTTAGCTCCGCGCACACTCGATTCTAAAATTTACAAGAGCTTCACGGATTTAGGGCGGCTGGTTTTCAAAATGTGGCTCTCGCATTAGCGCCGCGCACATTCGTTGCAAACATTGCAAGAGGGGTTCACATATTGGGGGCGGGTCGTTTATCAAATGTGGCTCTCGCATTAGCGCCGCGCGCATTCGCTGTAACAAATTGCCCCCCCCCCCCAAAAAAGTTCACGGATTGAGGGCGGGTCGTTTTCACAACGCATTCGTTGTAAAAAGGTGCCAAGGTTTCACGGATTGACGGCGGGTGTTTTTTCCAACATGTGGCGCTCGCCTGTGCGCCGCGCACATTCGTTTGCAACATTTGCAAAGGCTTCACGGATTGAGGACGGCTGGTTTTCAAACTGTGACTCTGTCCTCAGCGCCGCGCACACTGGCTTTAACACGTTGCAAGAGCTTCACGGACTCACATGATCCACGTACCGGAAACAAGAAGCACGCGCGCAAATGACCATTCAATTTCGGGCACAGATGGCAGAAACAAAGCAGTGGTTGTGGTCATTTTCGTTAAGCTTGGCACCAGGGAAATGACCACAGCCACTGCTTCTTTTTCGGCCGGCTGGAAGACGGCGCAAACAAGAAGGAATGGCTGTGGTCATTTTCCCGTCCCGCAGGGGTGGTGGTCGGTCGGTCGGTCGGAATATGCAGACGGGAGGCCACGCAGGGGAGGGCACGGCCGGGCAGAGGGGGGGCACGGCCGGCAGGTCGGAACAAGCAGACGGGTGTCGCGCGGCGGAGGGGGTGCGGAAGGAGGGGGGGCAGGGGGGCGGGAGGGCGCGGTCGGGCAAAAGGTGGGGGCACGGTCGGTCGGTCGGGAACAAGCAGACGAAGGCCACGCGGCAAAAGGGCGCGGGGAGGGGGAGCAGGGGGACTGGAAGGCACGGTCGGGCAGAGGGGGGGGGAACACGGTCGGTCGGTCGGAATAAGCAGACGGGGGCCACGGGGCAGAGGAACGCGGGGGGGAACAAGGGGATGGGAAAACACTGTCGGGCAAAAAGGGGGGGAGCACGGTCGGTCGGACGGGTTAAGCAGACGGGGGCCACAGGGCGGAGAGGTGCGGGGTGGGGAGCACGGGGACGGGAAGGCACGGTCGGGCAGAGGAAGGGGCACGGTCGGTCGGTCGGAATAATGCCAGACTGGGGCCACGAGGGCTGAGGGTGCGGGGGGGGGGAGGAACGGAGGGGGGCGCGGGCACGGTCGGCAGAAGGGGGGGCACGTCGTCGGGTCGATAATGGAGCCAGACGACTGCACAAAGAGGAGGGGTGCTGGGGGGGGGGGGCAGGGGGACGGGAAAAGACGTCGGCAGAAGGCGGGGGGGGGGGGGCAACGGTCGGATCGGACGGGAATGAATCAGACGGGGGCCACGGCCGTAAGGGTGCGGGTGGGAGGCACGGGGACGGGAAGGGCACGTCGGCAGAAGTAGGGCACCGGGGGGGGGTATCGTATCGGTCCGGAGTTAGCAGACGGGGCCACAGGGCGGAGGGGTTCGGGGGGGGAAAAAGAAGGGGCGGTCGTGCACGGTCGGGCAAAGAGGGGGGGGGGGGGCACGGTCGGCGGTCGGAATGAACAAACAAACAAACAAACAAACCAAACAAACAAACAAACACACGGGGGGCCTCGGGGCGGAGGGGGTGTGGGGGGGAGGGGGCAAGGGGGACGGGAAGGCAGCGGTCCGGGCAAGCAAGGGGGGCACGGTCGTCGGTCGGGATAAGCAACGGGGGCCACGGGGCGGAATGGTGCGGGGGTGGGGAGCAGGGGAACTGAAGGCACTGGCTGGGCAGAGGAGGGGGGGCACGGTCCGGTCGGTCGGCATATGAAGCACGGGGCCACGGGGCGGAAGGGTGCGGGGGGGGGGGGGGGCAGGGGGGAAGCACGGACAGCACAC
>CAUYUJ010021280.1:37779-75279 GCA_963575745.1 Prorocentrum cordatum
TAGTAGTAGTAGTAGTAGTAGAAGTGGTGGCAGTAGAAGTGGTAGTAGTAGTAGTAGTAGTAGTAGTAGTAGTAGTAGTAGTAGTAGTAGTAGTAGTAGTAGTAGTGGTGGTAGTAGTAGTGGTAGTAGTAGTAGTAGTGGTAGTGGTAGTAGTAGTAGTAGTAGTAGTAGTAGTAGTAGTAGTAGTAATAGTAGTGGTGGTAGTCGTAGTAGTAGTCATAGCAGTAAAAGAAGAAGTGGCAGTGGTGGTGGTAGTCGTAGTAGCAGTCGTGTGCGTAGTGGTGGTGGTGGCAGTAGTGGTGGTAGTGGTAGTAGTCGTCGTCGTGGTCGTCGTCGTCGTCGTGGAGGTGGTGGTGGTGGTGGTGGTGGTGGCGGTGGTGGTGGTGGTTGTGGCGTGTGTGGCGGCAGCAGTGGTGGCAGCGGTGGTGGCAGCATTGGTGGGGGCGGCGGTTTTTGTCGCCGCGTTGTTGGTAGGGGTGCCGCATGGGCGGCGGCGTTGGCGGTGGTGGTGTTGGCGGCAGCCGCGGCGGCGGGGGGGCGCGGCCACCATTGGGGTTGAGGAGGTTCTGGGGGCCGCGGCGTTGGCGTTGCGAGCGCTGGGGCGCTGGGTGCCTCGAACTAGTGGCAGCGGCGGCGGCAAGGCCCGTGGCGGCAGGGCAACCAGTGACACTGGGGGCGGCAGTGGTGTTGGTGGCGGCGGCTTATGGGGCGGGTCGTGGGGGCCGTGGCCGCGGCAGCGGTGAAGTAGCGGCGGCGGCGGCGATGGTGGTAGGGTGGAAATGGTATTTGGGGCGACAGGCGCTGGCCGCGGCGGTAGAAGTGGCTGTGGCGCGCCACAGGCCAGGCGTGGTGGCGTGTGTGGCGGTAGTGGCGGAAGTTGGCGCGGTCGCGCAGGCGGGGTAGCAGTGGGGGTTTGGCTGCCGGTGCAGCAGTGGCAGCGGCGGCGGTGGGCGTGGCTGGCAATGCCAGAGGCAGCGGCAGGGGTGGCGGCGGTGGCGGCGGCTCTCGCAGTAGTGGCAGTGGCAGCAGTAGCCGTGGCGGCCGTGCTTGTGGGGGCCTCAAGCCTTTGCAGGCACAACAGAGGGTCGCAAATTGGGATTTCTTGGCTCTGCGCAGGGTGTCCCCGCACGGCGCTCATGTGCCTCAATTCCACGTTTCTGGCGTGTGCAAACCACAAAGCAGAATTAAAACTCGGCATACTTGCACAGGATGCTATCTACAGTTATTTCCGTTGCAATTGTAATATCACTGCACTGTGGGAGTCTCAAGAGGGTTTTCTGGCAGCCCTGCCAAGGCAGTGTCGGGGGCTGAGCGGTGTGGCGAGCTGCGGACAGCTACGTTGAGGAAAAAACATTCATTTCTTTGGGTGGGGGGGGGGCACTATTCCACTCGGGGGCGCACCATTGCACTCGCCACAGCCACGCCCGCCGCCCTCATTTTCCACCGCCCCAGCTACGCTGCCGCCATCGCCACCTGTGCTTCATGGCTATAGGCGACGCGACATAGAATGGGGCAAGCAGAATATGGCTCCCTCCTGCGCTGAAAATTTATGGGTAATACAGTAAAATGGGGCAAAACTCTTCCCACATGCTGACCTTCTTGGGTTCAATTCCTGGCGGTGCCTTTGGGGCCCGGAGCTTCGTGGGGGCTGGGCTGGCTCTGGTGGGGCGGGGCCTGCAGGGGCTGGGCGCGGCCCTGAGGCAGCTGCGGGGCCACGCATCTGGAAGCGGAAGCAGAGGCAACGCAAACAAAAGACAAAAAACCATCGAACAGCCGGGCTTGTAAGACCACGCCCGGCCTACTAATCCCACCAGCCCTTTGGGCGTGAGTGGTTTAGAGAGCCCGCTCTGTTCTCAACCCCCTTCTTCCCCTTTGGGGAGGGGTTTACCCCTCCCCCTCCCCCCTCCCCCTGGGCATGGAGAGGTCCTTTCGCGGGTGGTTGGAGGGGTCTTGCTCGACTCCTGGGAGGGCTAAAAACCGACACCCCTCACGAGGATTCTGGCCCCGACGGGGGAAAACCCGCCCCTCTTCTTTGAAGCCAAAATCATTGATTTTACTACGGTTTTGGCCCCAGTTTGGCCTTCTGAGGGGGCAGCGCTAATTAAAGCTCCCCTTTTCTTTCAAGCCAAAATCATTGATTTTACTAAGGTTTTGGCCCCATTTTGGCCTTCTGAAGGGCCAGCGCTAATTAAAGCTCTCCTCTTCTTTGATCGATTTCCTCCAAGATGGCCCCAAGAAGCGCCCAGGAGGCACCAAGAGGCCCCAAGATGGCCCCAAGAGGCCCCCAGGAGGCCCCCAAGAGGATCCCAAACGGCCCCAACGAGGCCCCCCCCCGAGGCACCCAAGACGCCGAAAAGCCCATCAGGACGACCCTCTACTCGCCTGGGCGTCGTTTCTGGACGGGCAGGAGGAGGGGCCCGAACGACTCACACCAGGACGAGGGGCCCGAACAACTCACACCACGAGAAGCCCGAACGACTCACACCAGGACGAAGAGCCCGAACGACTCACACCACGAAGAGCCCGAACGACTCACACCAGGAAGAAGGGCCCGAACGACTCACACCAGGACGAGAAGCCCGAACGACTCAAACCACGAGGAGCGCTTTCTCTCCCTCCTCCTCCGCCTCGTCCTTCTCCCGCTCCCACCACAAGGAGGATGTACAAGGAGGCGGGAGGAAGGAGGAACAGGGGAGATATGCGGGGGCAGGCGGAAACACGCCTGAAAAACACGACTGTCGGCATGCTTCGCTAGAGTTGCTGTTTTGAGATGGGCTGGTGGGGATACGCGAAGCGTGAAGAATTCCTACGGATCCTACCACTTCCCAAATTTCTGGGAGGGCCTCCTCAGGAGTCCTAGGAATTTCCAGGGATCCTATCAATTTCCAGACTCGTGAGAGGGCCTCTCAAGTAACCCTAGGAATTCCTAAGGATCCTACCAATTGCTGGATTCCTAAGAGGGCCTCCTAGGCAATCCTAGGAATTCCCAAGGATCCTACCAATGTTTCAGATGCCTGGGAGGGCCTACACAGGAACCACACGAATTTTTAACGATCCTACCAATTGCCAGATTCCTAAGAGGGCCTCCTATGCAATCCTACGAATGCGACGGGGTCCCACCAATTGCTCCGATTCCTGGGAGGGCCTCCGAGGGAACCCGACGAGTAATTCCAAGGGATCCTACCAATTGCCAGATTCCTGAGAGGGCCCCCTAAGCAATCATAAGAACTCCTTGCCAGATTCCAGAGAAGGCCTCCGAGAATCCAGAAAAAATCCGGGAGATCCTACGAATCAGCAGATTCCTGAGAGGCCTGCTTAGGCTCTGCGGAAGCTCTGCGGAAGCTCTGCAGAAGCTTTTCAGAAGCTCCTCAGAAGCTCTGCAGAAGCTCTGCGGAAGCTCTGCGGAAGAGAAGCTCTGCCGAAACTCTTGGCGCGGTTGCAATCCGGTGGTCTCCACAAAGATGTGTGCAGGAATCCTTCAGGTTGCGATCAGTCCGTTTCCAGTGGTTGTAATCTGACCGAAGCAGTTGCTGAACAGTTCGAAGTGGTCGCAATCGGTCCCAGACGGTCCAACACGGCCCAAGACGGCCCAAGGTGAGAGCCTCAGGACGGCCCACCCCGGCCCAACACGGCCCGAGGACAGTCCAAGAGGCCCTGAGAGCCTTCGAAAACGGCCCACGAGGCCCCCAACAAAAAGCTCCAAGACAGCCACAAGACGGCCCAAGGAGAGAGCCTCAGAACGGCACACCCCGGCCCAACACGGCCCGAGGATAGTCCAAGAGGACCTGAGAGCCGTCGAAGACGGCCCACGAGGCCCCCAACAAAAAGCCCCAAGACGGCCACAAACCGCCCTCAAGGCTGCCAAGGTCGGCCCCAGGATTGCCCAAACGCCATGCAAGAAGGCCCCAGGACAGCCCAATATGGTTCAGATTCGGCCCAAGAGGACCTTACGATGCCCAAACATTGTCTCAAAGACGGCCGCGGAAACAACCAAGAAAAGAGAGGGTACTCCAAAACGGCGCTTGCTCGAACAATGCACTGAACTGGAACGGGCTGCAAACTCGATTTACGCCCCGCTATGCTGCTGCGCGGTGGCGGAGGTTGGCGCAAGCAGCCTGACATGCGGAGGGTCAAAGGAGGATACAGGATGCAAACTGGGAAGGAAAGGGATGGGGAGGGGGAGGGAGGGCGGAGGAAGCAAGCCCCCTTGGTCTCAGCCCCTTGAAGCTAGCGAACGAGTGTCCTGGGAAGTAGCCACTGTTTGTCAGCCGTTGCAGGTCGGAGCAGGTCGGCTGGCAAGGATGCCAGCTCGATTCGGCGAGCAACGGGAGCATCGGAATGGCAACAAGATGCTGCCAGGCAGCCGCTGAGAGTGGTGCAAGGTGGCACGAACCATGCACAGAAGTCTCAGAAGCCCTGTAAAAGAGCCAGCTCTCCTAAGCGCAGGAAAGCACTGCCGCATGCGTCGCCCGAAAGGGCGCACTTGCTTGTCATATACCCACTTCTCAAGCATCCCGCATGGTCACGCGAAGGTTGCTATTGCAAGTGGCGATTCGGAGGAAGGTGCCTGGCCACTAGTCACCACTTTTAGCAAAGACGTGCGCTTGGTACAAGACGCTGGGGGAGTCATCACCTCTTTGTGGTCGTCTTCCCCAAGCAAGCCTCCGACGGCAAATCCTGATCGCCCCAAATGCTTCACATGCACATTCAAGTACAAGTTGCCACTCTCTGTGCGTCCGTGGACGACTTTCAGCTCGACAGGACCAACAACGACCCATTGCGGAATCGTCACGGCGTTTTGCCGTACGCTGTAGTGATACCCTCCAACTTGCTTAGCCTCTGCCCAAGAGCCTGTAATGTTCAATTCGTTGAAATACATATCCGAACAAATTCCACCCGATCGACGCGCATCTGCCTGCACCCGAAGCAATGCGTCATCAGCGCTCACTCCACGAGGGATGTTTATCAGAACATGTTTGCCCGGCTTCATTAAATCGAACCGCTCGCCGTGAACGTTTTGAAGGTGCGGATCGCCGGTGGCAGCCACGCCTCCGGCGGCTCCGCCCGCCATGGGAGCTGCGGGAAGAAACGTTGGACTTGGCGTCGGCCAACCCAAAGGATACGTCGGACTGGGGGTCGGGCTGGGCGTCGGGAGTGACGTCGGGTAGGGAGTCGGGAAAGCCGTGGGGTAGGCCGTCGGGAAAGCCGTCGGGTAGGGCGTCGGGAAGGCCGTGGGGTAAAGCGTCGGGAAAACCGTGGGGTATGACGTTGGGAAAGCTGTGGGGTAGGGCGTGGGGTAGGGCGTCGGGTAAGGCGTCGGGTTCGGCGTTGGCTTCGGCGTCGGGAACGGCGTCGGGTTCGGCGTCGGGTTCGGCGTCGGCTTCGGCGTCGGGTACGGCGTCGGGTTCGGCGTCGGGTTCGGCGTCGGTTCCGGCGTCGGGTTCGGCGTCGGGTTCGGCGTCGGGTTCGGCGTCGGCTTCGGCGTCGGGTACGGCGTCGGGTTCGGCGTCGGGTTCGGCGTCGGGTTCGGCGTCGGGTACGGCGACGGGTTCGGCGTCGGCTTCGGCGTCGGGTACGGCGTCGGGTACGGCGTCGGGTTCGGCGTCGGCTTCGGCGTCGGGTACGGCGTCGGGTACGGCGTCGGGTACGGCGTCGTCCGTCCCGTGCAAACGTATTTGCACACGTCTTGCTGTCCTTGGGTTCCACCGCAGCAATTGCAATAATTGCCCCAATGAATAGTCGGACTACCAGAATTCCAGTGCATGGTGTACCAGTTATACCCACAACGCGTGCATCCCAGCTCACACACTGCTTCAGTCCGTAGCTCTGCGGCGTCCATACCGTCCGACCCATTCACTGACATCTGCATGAGCTGCATATCGGCGCCAACAATGTAACCGAGCGCGGATGCCGCGGGAAAGAACAGCCTGTGTACCATGTTTGTGATGACGAACGCCAAAAAGTGCAGCAATGAATGTTCAGTAGCGACGATCCAACGCGACGCGTTCACCTTGAGCCACAATGGCCACGGAATGGGAGCGAGCGGTTTTGGGCTGCTTTCGGCCTCCAAGGGTCCCCCGCCGGGCCTCGGAGCCGTCAGTAAACGGCCCGCTCCAGGGCCCACGCATCGAACAATTTTGGAGCAGCTGCACTGCACATCTGGGAACGGCATAGTTAAACCTATGGCCCACGGCCGGACCTAGGATACATAAAACCACCCTTCGACAACATGATACCTTCAACATGAAAACGCCAGCGCCGGGAGCGGCGTCGGGAACGGCCTCGGCGTTGCAATGCGATTTCACATCAGCACAACCACTACTATTGACGCCGATGCCGTTTGCAAGCGCAATAATTTGGGCGTCGTCATCTGCGCACTCCAGCGCGGAGCTCAGACCGATCGAGGTCGCCATGGGTACGCTGAGACCGAGAACGACCGCGACAGCGGACCACGCGGTCCAAAATGTCATTTGGACCGTCATCCCACGGAACAGAAAGAAAATGGCCCGACGCTTGCATGTTTCCGCGCGTGTGGAATTCGAGCAAAATGGAAGATGCTCCATGTATGCCTGAACCTAAATGCTTGGGGCGGACGGCCAAATTACACCATGCGCCCACCATGGCCATCACTATTTCGAGAGAGCGGGGGGGGGGATTCTCAAGTGGCGGTCTGGAGGCCGACGCGCGGCACGGTTGACTTCCGAGGTGCGCGTTGCAGCGCGGGCGGGGGGAGAGAAGGGCGGCGAAATAAAGCGATAGAGTTAGCGAGGGAGAGGGAGGGAAGAAGATAGAGGGAGGGAAGGGAGGAATGAATGAATGAATACCTCATGGAATCCCGCCGTCACCTCTGTCATACTGCCACAGCTCGCTGTACCAAGCTTATTTCCAGAGATCGGACTCTGAGTCGGGTTGCTTCTGCACCCCCCAGACATCGAAACAGCCAGCGCACTCTGCTGACAGCGGCACTGGCCATTGTCCTGCATCCCTATTTTTGGGCACACAGCCCGTGGGGCGCAGGCTCCCGAGGCACGGGGGCCCCCCTCGCCCATGCCCACTCGCCGCCCCTCGATCCACCCCCTCGCCTTCGGGGCCCTTCTTAGCTCTAGGGGCGTATATAATCGGAGTGATTGGATGCGGACCCGGAAGAAGTGCCGCAGCATATGTGCTCAGGGCAGGTCGATTAATTATTGCCGATGGGATCGCGCCACGGGCCACGAGTTTACGAGATCGCTCGCTCCCCGAAGAAGCCCCCGAGGTCCCCGAGGTCCTGGGCGGGAGAAAGCACGAACGAGTGGCCCCCAGCAGGGCCTGCTGGGAATGCACGCTGGGCCCATCTATGATGTCGAGGAGCTCTATGTAAGTATTGTGGTTGCTGCTACTGCGTGGTTGCTGACCGCTGCCGCTGCCTACACCTACTCCTCGGGGCCGACCACCTCCGCCAACTCCCTCTCGAGTGGCCCGCGCGGGGCCGCGCCTGCCAGGAGGACCCCCCCCCTCGGATTCCATCGACTGCCCCAGCCGCCCCGAACGAGCGATGCCGAGGTTCGCGTCTCGATGGAAGCTGCACGAAATGGTGGCCTTACGCTTCTCGCCCTGCTCCGCCCTCAGCACCTGCGCCCTTTTGCACGGGATCACCCTGCCCAACTTCTGAGCTGCGATCCCGTTCGCGAAGATCCCTCTGGTGTAGTGCTCCTTAATCTCGTCGCGCAGCATGATCTCCATCTGCTTTGAGCCGTCTGGCAGCTGCGTGCCAGCGCCGCACAGGATAGACTCCATCACCACGCGGACGTGGGGGGGGTGGCCTCGAACTTTGCGGTTGACTTGCTGGCCATCTTTTTCGAGCTTCTTCACCTCGGCGCTCTGGGCGTTGCGCCTGACGCATGCTTCCTCGCCCGCTGCTGCCAGGCCGGCCGTCGCGCCTGGCACCTCGCATCCGCGGTGCACGGCGCTCTTGAGGCCCGCGACCTCGCGAACCAGGGACAGGGTCAACCTGTCGTCCGCCTTCGACGCGCTCCCGACTAAGCTGCGCCTCCTCCTTTCTGCCGGCGCCCTTCACGCCCTTCTTCTCCCAGACCTTCGGGCGCTTCTTCTCTGGGGGGCTGTGCTAAGATGGAAGCCCCGCGACCATCTGGCTCGGCTCGCCATCCGGCATCTTCAACGCGCGGGCGCGGCCGAAACTGGAGGCGGGCGCCGGGGTGAGCGCAGAAATCGCCAAGGCTCGAGCCGTCGAACTCGCAGACAGGGCAGGCGAAGGGGGACGCGGAGATAACCGCTTCCAAGGAAGAGGGGCCCACTGTTTTACAATGTCCACGAAACACAATGTCCATCACATGTTTTGCAGCGTTTGCCTTGCATGCGAATACTTGTCTGCAGTGATCAGATACGTTGGTAGGGGCAGCAGCATGGCGTGCACTGCGGAGCCCATTAGTGCCCATGAGGTGGTTCATGAGATCCCTGCGGGTGCTCGATGATGTCTCACAAGATCCCCCTGGGCTGTCCTCGGGGGGGGGCCGGCATCCCCACGGGCACTGAGCGTCGCCAGGTCCGCGCGGCGTCTCCTCCAGTTCGCAGGGCACAGTGCACTGCCTCGATCTGTAAGCAGAGACATCCACGCCAGCAAAGAGCGAGGCAGTCGCCTCGTCGAGCAACGACCTGAAGTCCTGAGCAACTCCGTCAAATATATCCCGGCCCAGCTTCTCAGCCACGCGGCGGAGGTCTGGGGCACTCAGACGGACGCAATCCCCCCGACGCCGTGAGAGGACCCAATTGTTCAAGAGGAAGTTCCCCGAACAGAGCACCGAGAACCTGAAGATGGTGGAGGGGCCGTTGGGCCCAGCTTTGAACCAATCGAACACGCCGAATACGCAACCCCAGGGATGGGATCGAAAGTTTCCAAAATCTCAAGCTCGACGTTCGTCATCGCGCGCTGGCGACTGCCCCTCCAGCCAACGGCCTTTCCAGCCATCGCAATTCGACAGAATCGAGCAAGAGCGGCCTCCAGCCGAGAATAGTCAGACTCGGTCAGCCCGAAGGCCTGGAGGCCGTTCAAGAGAGAGTTGTAGGCGAAGCCCTGCAATGGTAAACGCTTGAATTTCCACACTGAACCCATATCTGAATGAGACCCAAGAAGCCGTAATACGTCTATCAATTTCATGGCGCGCGGTATCCCGAAGAACCACCCGGGGGCCAGGTATCGAGCTTGTTCATTGATGGAGCCCACGAGATCCACCCCGCCCCTCTTTCTCAATATCTCCTCCAGGCACGCACCGCGCATCTCAAAGAAAACCATAAACTTCTGCTTGGCCATATCCTGCCCGAACCCACGCGGGCCCAATCTAGCATTCAACAGCACATCGCGCTTCCAAATCTGTTTCGCGGGCTCTGGGAGGGTCGAACCGGGGCCTGCATATTTTGAAGACTAAGTCCGTCTCTGTGGCCCTCCCTGGATGCCACTTACTCGCCACTGCGTACATCGTTGCGCTGTACATCCTCGTGCCAGTCAATAATCGGCTGCTTGAAAGTTCAATTGCAAGCCTGCGCTATGTACGGGCCCACCATGAGCCCTCCCTGCTGCGGTCGCAGTGCAATCCCCCCACCCACCCACCCACCCGACCAACCCCCAACCCCAGCAGGCAGAGCAACAACCGCTTCTCGGCACCTAAGCGACAGCAGCATCCATGCGCCCCCAACGGCTGCTGGCGAACGCATGACTCAACTTTTTCATGCACATATGTCCCTCGTCTTCGGCCGCGGACGAACCCGCAGTCAGACTGTCCTGGAAGGCAGCGAAACTTCCTCGCGAAATACGCCTTGCCCGGGACAGGAAGAATGCGAACAACTCGCTTGCCTAGAGGCCCCCTGTCGATGGCTCTTGTGGAGCGGGGCCCATGGCTACAGTTGCAGTTTTTTGAACGGCCCGGTGGGATCTGATCTCCTGGAGCCCGATGCTCAGCAGAAACCAAAAAACTTTACAGGGGGCCTGCGTGGGGGCTCCGAAACAGCCCACTTTGGCACGTCGCCAACTCGGGCAGGACACCACGTGCCAAAGCTCGAGGGGCGCGCAAAAGACTGGAACAGCTCGTTGCTTGGGAGCCGACCGGATATATCTACGCATCTGAGAGAGGTCCCTATTGGCAAGCTCAGCCATCTCCATATCCACCAAGAACGAGTAATCCTCGCCATGCCCCTCCCTCCACGCGCCAGTCGATCCCCCTGCAGTTCATGCCCCCGGCCTTGCCCCTCCCCCGCGCCTCCTTCCACGCCGAAGAGGAAGGTGAACTGGCACGCGCAAGACGACCATCTCTGCGCTTCGGCCCATATCTGCATGATGCGGCACGCGGGGCGGTCGACATAGCTCCGGCAAATCTGCGACGTCCCCAATGCTCAGGACACTCCTCCAAACGTGCCCTCCTCCCCCTCCTCCTCCTCCTCCTCCTCCTCCTCCTTCTCCTCCTCCTCCTCCTCCTCCTCCTCCTCCTCCTCCTCCTTCTCCTCCTCCTCCTCCTCCTCCTCCTCCTCCTCCTCCTCATGGCCTGCCTCCGCAACTTACAAACACGAGTGGATATCTCACGGAGTTGCCTCTCAATCTCCTCAATCGCCTCCGGTCCACAGTCGAGCTTCTGGCTGCGGATCCCTGCGCGTTCTTGCAGAAGCCGTCGCCGCCATAACCAATAAATCTGGTACTCTGGGTCAGTTGCGTTGACCTCGGAATAAATTGTTCGCCGGCAGTGCGCAGGGCACGCTCGATAGTTTCAAGAATCTCGTCGGGCGAGGCGTGGTCGAGCAACCGCCGTGCTTGAACTCGCTGAAGTTGGAGGCGGAGAGCATCTAAACTTTCGAGACGTCGGTGTCCGTGCCCGAGCGCGAGCACCATGGCCTCCCTGCCCACTGCAACGTGCTTCTCCCCCTCCTCTTCCCCCTGGCATTGGTCGCCCCTGTTACAATGCATGATTAGTGCTACTGGTAGGTGATCCTTTGGCGGCGGCCCACGCGCGGGCCGGAGCTCGGCCCCCGAGCGTCTCAGCAGGGCGCCCGATCGGATGAGGCTTTCCATGCCGAGCGGGCAGCGCACGCAGTCGATCCTCGAGTTCGAATTGCCCCCGAAAACACGCGGGGGCGCCCTCGGCCCCCTGTGCGTTCGCTCCCACACGCGATGATGTTCCAAGAATACACGAAAACGCTGGCCTGCACCGTTGGGAAGCCTCTCGCGATGGGCCGAACCAATCGAATCCGAAATGCGCCCATTCCACAAACCATTCTGGTGCACGATCCCCACCCCGTCATTAACGTCGGTGTAGATTTAGAGGCGCGCAGCGCACTGGCAACGTGCTCAGGCTATGATTCGGCCAAGTCGTCACCACCTGCGTGGTTCTGAAGCAGGCGCCCCGCTGGCGACGGCGCGTGGGTTTTGGGGGGGGAGTGGGCGCTCGCGACGCAGATGTCCAAAGCCGCCTTCTTAATTATGACTGCTACTCCCCGCCCCTGAGCCTCTGGTGGGCTGCTCCAAATTCGCACAACATGATTTTGTCCTTCGCCCGACGAGGAAGCAAGGGCAGCACGGAACGCCACCGCCTGAACGCCACTTGAGAAATACTGTTCCTCCCGCCCCTGGAGCGCTAGAGGAACAAGAAGACGGCATAAACATGATTTCTCGGAGCTCGCCAGCAGCGCCCTCTGGGCCGCCCCCCCCCGCCCCGCGATGGGGACCGATCGCAACCGCTTCGGACCGATCGTCGACCACTTCGGACTGATCACAACCAGTTGCGATCGGTCCGAAATGGTTGCGATGTTTTTGGGCCGCTTCAATAAGGCGTCGGTTAAGATAGAGATCATAAGACCGCTTCTGCGTGCACTGAACTCCCGGAAGCCGGCCAGTGAGAATCTGAAGAAGCGGTTGCGATCGGTCCGATCACCGACGGCCGATCATGATCTCAGCTAAATGTACTCGAACTCGAACGTGGTCGTGATCCGTATACGATTCCAGTGTGATTCGTGTACGGTTCCTACGCGGTCTGTATACGATTCCTATGTGATTCGTATACGATTCCGATGTGATTCGCGTACGATACGATTCCAATGTGACTCGTCTGAGGAATTCGCCAGAATCCTAAGAGGGTCTCTTCGGGAAACTGAAGAATTCCCGCGGATCCTACAAATTCCCAGATTCCTAGGAGGGTCTCCTAGGGAATCCTAGGAATTCCTAGGGATCCTACCAATTGCCAGAGTCGTGAGATGGATCCGAAAGAATTTCAAGAAGTCCTACGGATCCTACCACTTCCCAAATTTCTGGGAGGGCCTCCTCAGGAGTCATAGGAATTTCCAGGGATCCTATCAATTCCCAGACTCGTGAGAGGGCCTCTCAAGTAACCCTAGGAATTCCTAAGGATCCTACCAATTGCTGGATTCCTAAGAGGGCCTCCTAGGCAATCCTAGGAATTCCCAAGGATCCTACCAAATTTTCAGATGCCTGGGAGGGCCTCCAGAGGAACCACAAGAATTCTTAACGATCCCTCCAATTGCCGGATTCCTAAGAGGGCCTCCTATGCAATCCTACGAATGCGACGGCGTCCCACGAATTGCTCAGATTCCTGGGAGGGCCTCTTCGGGAACCCGAGGAATTCCAAGGGATCCTACCAATTGCCAAATTCCTGAGAGGGTATCCTAGGAAATCATAAGATTCCAGAGAAGGCCTCCGAGAATCCAAAAACATCCGGGAGATCCTACAAATCAGCAGATTCCCGAGAGGCCTGCTTAGGCTCTGCGGAAGCTCTGCGGAAGCTCTGCAGAAGCTCTTCAGAAGCTCCTCAGAAGCTCTGCAGAAGAGAAGCTCTGCCGAAACTCTTGGCGCGGTTGCAATCCGGTGGTCTCCACAAAGATGTGTGCAGGAATCCGTCAGGTTGCGATCAGTCCGTTTCCAGTGGTTGTAATCCGACCGAAGCAGTTGCTGAACAGTCCGAAGAGGTCGCAATCGGTCCCAGACGGTCCAACACGGCCCAAGGAGAGAGCCTCAGGACGGCCCACCCCGGCCCAACACGGCCCGAGGATAGTCCAAGAGGCCCTGAGAGCCTTCGAAAACGGCCCACGAGGCTCCCAACAAAAAGCTCCAAGACGGCCCAAAGAGAGAGCCTCAGGACGACCCACCCCGGCCCAACACGGCCCGAGGACAGTCCAAGAGGCCCTGAGAGCCGTCGAAAACGGCCCACGAGGCCCCCAACAAAAAGCCCCAAGACAGCCAAAAACCGCCCCCAAGGCTGCCGAGGTCGGCCCCAAGATTGCCCAAACGCCATGCAAGAAGGCCCCAGGACAGCCTAATATGGCTCCGATTCGGCCCAAGAGGACCTTACGATGCCCAAACATTGTCTCGAAGACGGCCGCGGAAACAACCAAGAAAAAAGAGAGGGTACTCCAGAACGGCGCTTGCTCGAACAAGGCACTGAACTGGAACGGGCTGCAAACTCGATTTACGCCCCGCTATGCTGCTGCGCGGTGGCCGAGGTTGGCGCAAGCAGCCTGACATGCGGAGGGTCAAAGGAGGACACAGGATGCAGACTGGGAAGGAAAGGGATGGGGAGGGGGAGGGAGGGCGGAGGAAGCAAGCCCCCTTGGTCTCAGCCCCTTGAAGCTAGCGAACGACTGTCCTGGGAAGTAGCCACTGTTTGTCAGCCGTTGCAGGTCGGAGCAGGTCGGCTGGCAGGGATGCCAGCTCGATTCGGCGAGCAACGGGAGCATCGGAGTGGCAACAAGATGCTGCCAGACAGCCGCTGAGAGTGGTGCAAGGTGGCACAAACCATGCACAGAAGTCTCAGAAGCCCTGTAAAAGAGCCAGCTCTCCTTTGCACTGGAAAGCACTGCCGCATGCGTCGCCCGAAATGGCGCACTTGCTTGTCATATACCCACTTCTCAAGCATCCCGCATGGTCACGCGAAGGTTGCTATTGCAAGTGGCGACTCGGAGGAAGGTGCCTGGCCACTCGTCACCACTTTCAGCAAAGACGTGCGCTTGGTACAAGACGCCGGGGGAGTCATCACCTCTTTGTGGTCGTCTTCCCCAAGCAAGCCTCCGACGGGAAATCCTGATCGCCCCAAATGCTTCACATGCACATTCAAGTACCAGTTGCCACTCTCTGTGCGTCCGTGGACGACTTTCAGCTCGACAGGACCAACAACGACCCATTGCGGAATCGTCACGGCGTTTTGCCGTACGCTGTAGTGATACCCTCCAACTTGCTTAGCCTCTGCCCAAGAGCCTGTAATGTTCAATTCTTTGAAATACATATCCGAACAACTTCCACCCGATCGACGCGCATCGGCCTGCACCCGAAGCAATGCGTCATCAGCGCTCACTCCACGAGGGATGTTTATCAGAACATGTTTGCCCGGCTTCATTAAATCGAACCGCTCGCCGTGAACGTTTTGAAGGTGCGGATCGCCGGTGGCAGCCACGCCTCCGGCGGCTCCGCCCGCCATGGGAGCTGCGGGAAGAAACGTTGGACTTGGCGTCGGCCAACCCAAAGGATACGTCGGACTGGGCGTCGGGCTGGGCGTCGGGAAGGGCGTCGGGAAGGACGTCGGGTAGGAAGTCGGGAAAGCCGTGGGGTAGGCCGTCGGGAAAGCCGTCGGGTAGGGCGTCGGGAAGGCCGTGGGGTAAGGCGTCGGGAAAACCGTGGGGTAAGACGTTGGGAAAGCTGTGGGGTAGGGCGTGGGGTAGGGCGTCGGGTAAGGCGTCGGGTTCGGCGTTGGCTTCGGCGTCGGGTACGGCGTCGGGTTCGGCGTCGGGTTCGGCGTCGGTTTCGGCGTCGGGTACGGCGTCGGGTTCGGCGTCGGGTTCGGCGTCGGCTTCGGCGTCGGGTACGGCGTCGGGTTCGGCGTCGGGTTCGGCGTCGGGTTCGGCGTCGGGTACGGCGTCGGGTTCGGCGTCGGCTTCGGCGTCGGGTACGGCGTCGGGTACGGCGTCGGCTTCGGCGTCGGCTTCGGCGTCGGGTACGGCGTCGGGTACGGCGTCGGGTACGGCGTCGTCCGTCCCGTGCAAACGTATTTGCACACGTCTTGCTGTCCTTGGGTTCCACCGCAGCAGTTGCAATACTTGCCCCAATGAATAGTCGGACTACCAAAATTCCAATGCATGGTGTACCAGTTATACCCACAACGCGTGCATCCCAGCTCACACACTGCTTCAGTCCGTAGCTCTGCGGCGTCCATACCGTCCGACCCATTCACTGACATCTGCAGGAGCTGCATATCGGCGCCAACAATGTAAGCGAGCGCGAATGCCGCGGGAAAAATCAGTTTGTGTACCATGTTTGTGATGACGAACGCCAAAAAGTGCAGCAATGAATGTTCAGTAGCGACGATCCAACGCGACGCGTTCACCTTGAGCCACAATGGCCACGGAATGGGAGCGGGCGGTTTTGGGCTGCTTTCGGCCTCCAAGGGTCCCTCGCCAGGCCTCGGAACCGTCAGAAAACGGCCCGCTCCAGGGCCCACGCGTCGAACAATTTTGGAGCAGCTGCACTGCACATCTGGGCACGGCATAATTCAACGTATGGCCCACCGCCACGGCCAGACCTAGGAGACATAAAACCACCCTTCGACAACATGATACCTTCAACATGAGAACGCCAGCGCCGGGAGCGGCGTCGGGAACGGCCTCGGCGTTGCAATACGATTTCACCTCAGCACAACCACTACTATTGACGCCGATGCCGCTGGCAAACGCAATAATTTGGGCGTCGTCATCTGCGCACTCCAGCGTGGAGCTCACACCGATCGAAGTCGCCATGGGTACGCTGAGACTGAGAACGGCCGCGACAGCGGACCACGCGATCCAAAATGTCATCTGGACCGTCATCCCACGGAACCGAACAAAAATGGCCCGACGCTTGCATGTTTCCGCGCGTGTGGAATTCAAGCAACATGGAAGATGCTCCATGTCTGCCTGAACCTAAATGCTTGGGACGGACGGCCAAATTACACTATGCGTCCACCATGGCCATCACTATTTCGAGAGAGCGGGGGGAAGGGATTCTCAAGTGGCGGTCTGGAGGCCGACGAGCGGCACGGTTGACTTCCGAGGTGCGCGTTGCAGCGCGGGCGGGGGGGGGGGAAGGGTGGCGAGATAAAGCGATGGAGTTAGCGAGGGAGAGGGAGGGAAGAAGATAGAGGGAGGGAAGGGAGGAATGAATGAATGAATACCTCATGAAATCCTGCCGTCACCTCTGTCATACTGCCACAGCTCGCTGCACCAGGCTTATGTCCAGCGATAGGACTCTGAGTCGGGTTGCTTCTGCACCCCCCAGACATCGAAACAGCCAGCGCACTCTGCTGACAGCGGCACTGGCCATTGTCCTGCATCCCCATTCTTGGGCACGCAGCCCGTGGGGCGCAGGCTCCCAAGGCATGGGGGCTTCCGTCACCCATGCCCACTCGCCGCCCCCCGATCCACCCCCTCGCCTTTGGAGCCCTTCTTAGCTCTAGGGGCGTATATAATCGGAGTGATTGGATGCGGACCCGGAAGAAGTGCCGCAGCATATGTGCTCAGGGCAGGTCGATCAATTATTGCTGATGGGATCGCGCCACGGGCCACGAGTTTACGAAATCGCTCGCTCCCCGAAGAAGCCCCCGAGGTCCCCGAGGTCCTGGGCGGGAGAAAGCACGAACGAGTGGCCCCCAGCAGGGCCTGCTGGGAATGCACGCTGGGCCCATCTATGATGTCGAGGAGCTCTATGTAAGTATTGTGGTTGCTGCTACTGCGTGGTTGCTGACCGCTGCCGCTGCCTACACCTACTCCTCGGGGCCGACCACCTCCGCCAACTCCCTCTCGAGTGGCCCGCGCGGGGGCGCGCCTGCCAGGAGGACCCCCCCCCCCGTCGGATTCCATCGACTGCTCCAGCCGCCTCTAGCGAGCGATGCCGAGGCCCGCGTCTCGGTGGAAGCTGCACGAAATGATGGCCTTGCGCTTCTCGCCCTACTCCGCCCTCAGCACCTGCGCCCTTTTGCACGGGATCACCCTGCCCAACTTCTGAGCTGTTATCCCGTTCGCGAAGATCCCTCTGGTGTAGTGCTCCTTCATCTCGTCGCGCAACATGATCTCCGTCTGCTTTGAGCCGTCTGGCAGCTACGTGCCAGCGCCGCACTGACTCCATCACCACGCGGACGGGGGGGGGGGGGCCTCGAACTTTGCGGTTGACATGCTGGCCATCTTTTTCGAGCTTCTTCACCTCGGCGCTCTGGGCGTTGCGCCTGACGTCTGCTTCCTTGCCCGCTGCTGCCAGGCCGGCCGGCGCGTCTGGCACCTCGCATCCGCGGTGCACGGCGCCCTTGAGGCCAGCGACCTCGCGAGCCAGGGACAGGGTCAACCTGTCGTCCGCCTTCGACGCGTTCCCGACTAAGCTGCGCCTCCTCCTTTCTGCCGGCGCCCCCCGCACCCTTCTTCTCCTGGACCCTTCGGGCGCTTCTTCTCTGGGGGGCTGTGCTAGGATGGAGGCCCCACGACCATCTGGCTCGGCTCGCCATCCATCATCTTCAACGCGTGGGCGCGGCCGATGCTGGAGGCGGGCGCCGGGGCGATCGCAGAAATCGCCGAGGCTCGAGCCATCGAACTCGCAGACAGGGCAGGCGAAGGACGACGCGGAGATAACCGCTTTGAAGGAAGAGGGGCCCTCTGTTTTGCAATGTCCACGAAACACAGAGCCCATCACATGTCTTGCAGCGTTTGCCTTGCATGCGAATACTTGTCTGCAGTGATCAGATACGTTGGTAGGAGCAGCAGCATGGCATACACTGCGGAGCCCATTAGTGCCCATGAGGTGGTTCATGAGACCCCTGCGGGTGCTCGATGATGTCTCACAAGATCCCCCTGGGCTGTCCTCGGGGGGGAGCCAGCATTCCCACAGGCACTGAGCGTCGCCAGGTCCGCGCGGCGTCTCCTCCAGTTCGCGCGGCACGGTGCGCTGCCTCGATCTGTAAGCAGAGACATCCACGCCAGCAAAGAGCGAGGCAGTCGCCTCGTCGAGCAACGACCTGAAGTCCTGAGCAACTCCGTCAAATATATCCCGGCCCAGCTTCTCAGCCACGCGGCGGAGGTCTGGGGCACGCAGACGGATGCAACCCCCCCGACGCCGTGAGAGGACCCAATTGTTCAAGAAGAAGCTCCCCGAACAGAGCACCGAGAACCTGAAGATGGTGGAGGGGCCGTTGGGCCCAGATTTGAACCAATCGAACGCGCCGAATACGCAACTCCAGGGATGGGATCGAAAGTTTCCAAAATCTCAAGAGCTCGACGTTCGTCATCGCGCGCTGGTGACTGCCCGTCCAGCCAACGGCCTTTCCAGCCATCGCAATTCGACAGAATCGAGCAAGAGCGGCCTCCAGCCGATAATAGTCAGACTCGGCCAGCACGAAGGCCTTGAGGCCGTTCAAGAGAGAGTTGTAGGCGAAGCCCTGCAATGGTAAACGCTTGAACTTCCACACTGAACCCATATCTGAATGAGACCCAAGAAGCCGTGCCACCCGGGGGCCAGGTATCGAGCTTGTTCCTTGATGGAGCCCACGAGATCCACCCCGCCCCTCTTTCTCAATATCTCCTCCAGGCATGCACCGCGCATCCAAAAGAACACCATAAGCTCTTGCTTGGCCGCGTCCTGCCCGAACCCACGTGGGCCCAATCTAGCATCCAACAACGCATCGCGCTTCAAAATCTGTTTCGCAGGCTCTGGGAGGGTCGAACCGGGGTCTGCATATTTTGAAGACTAAGTCCGTCTCTGTGGCCCTCCCTGGATGCCACTAACTCGCCACTGCATACATCGCTGCGCTGTACATCCACGCGCCAGTCATCAATCGGCTGCTTGAAAGTTCAATTGCAAGCCTGCACTATGCAGGGGCCCGCCATGAGCCCTCCCTGCTGCGGTCGCAGTGCAATCCCCCCACCCGCCCACCCACCCGACCAACCCCCAACCCCAGCAGGCAGAGCAACAACCACTTCTCGGCACCTAAGCGACAGCAGCATCCATGCGCCCCCAACGGCTGCTGGCGAACGCATGACTCAACTTTTTCAAGCACATACAGAAGGTCCGTTGGGCGCGGCGGAGTCGGCGCGACACTGCGTCGGGGACGTGCATGGATGTCTCTCGTCTTCGGCCGCGGACGAACCCGTAGTCAGACTGTCCTGGAAGGCAGCGAAACTTCCTCGCGAAGTACGCCTTGCCTGGGACAAGAAGAATGCGAACAACTCGCTTGCCTAGAGGCCCCCTGTCGATGGCTTTTGTGGACCGGGGCCCATGGCTACAGTTCCATTTTTTTTGAATGGCCCGGTGGGATCTGATCTCCTGGAGCCCGATGCTCAGCAGAAACCCAAAAAAACTTTACAGGGGGCCTGCGCCGAAACAGCCCACTTTGGCACGTCGCCAACTCGGGCAGAACACCACGTGCCAAAGCTCGAGGAGCGCGCAAAAGACTGGAACAGCTCGTCGCTTGGGAGCCGACCGGATATATCCACGCATCTGAGAGAGGTCCCTTTTGGCAAGCTCAGCCATCTCCTCATCCACCAAGAACGAGTAATCCTCGCCATGCCCCTCCCTCCACGCGCCCCAGTCGATCCCCCTGCAGCTCGCGCCCTCGCCCTTGCCCCTCCCCCGCGCCCCCTTCCACGCCGAAGAGGAAGGTGAACTGGCGCGCACAAGACGACCATCTCTGCGCTTCGGCCCATACCTGCATGATGCGGCACGCGGGGCGGTCGACATAGCTCCGGCAAATCTGCGACGTCCCCAATGCTCAGGACACTCCTCCAAACGTGCCCTCCCCCTCCTTCCCCCCCCCCTCATGGCCTGCCTCCTCAACTTTTTTTTTTGTACCTCCAAGGCTCCGGCAAACCAGCTTCCACCAACGCATTGGCCCTCACCGTGCCCGCGAGGTGGACCCCGAGGCCCTGCCAGCAGCGCAGGAAGATCAAGGAGCAGGCAAATTGATGTACGCAGTTTTGACTCCGGCCGCTCCGCCGAAGGCAAATTTAAGTACACAGTTTTGACTCCGGCCGCTCCGCCGACAGAACAAGGAGCAGGCAAACTGATGTGCGCAGTTTTGACTCAGGCCGCTCCGCCGACGTCCACTGTTGAGCCGCCGGTGGACAGACGTAAAGTACTTGTTCGCCAGAGGACCACAGGATCACGGAGGAGAGGAAGGAGGAGGAGGGAGGAACGAGGAGGGGGGGGACTGAACTGAGCCCTTCGGGTCATCGCCATCTGACTCCTGTGAGTCTGGGCGCCCCAGTGACCCAACTAGGCGAGCTCTCAGGTAGTCGCGCTCGTTGGCGACTCAGTGCAAATTTGTACCGATGAATACTGGACATCAAGCTCCATGAGTTACCACGAAAACTTTAAACCAGATGACTACGATACGAGCACGCGCGCAAATGCACCTGCCAGCAATCCCACACAGGGCCGAAAATGGCGCGGGAGCCATACTAAGTAATGTAACCGCAAAAGAGAAGGAAGAGGAGAAGAGAGAGGCTAGCTTTGGAGCGGACGCTTCAGCGAACGCTGCACGATGCCAGCGGCGCACTGGTTTCCACGCACCGCTTCCAAAGCGAAGCCACGAAAAGCTTCGGGCCCCGCACAGCGCTCGAGGCCTGCACGAACAGAGCCGTGCGCGCGCATGAGCGCATGAACTGCGCAAGCCCTCAGCGCGGCCCGCTCGTCAGGAGCCATGCGGCGGTTCACAGTCTTGGCAGAGATGAGGCCGACGAACTCCGCCAAGGCGTTCTCTGGGGTCGGCTGGCATAAACCGAAACGTTGCCGGGAGAGGCGGTGGAAGCACGGGCACCGCGGATAGTGTTCAATACTGTCCGCTCCGCCGCAGTCCAGGCAGCAACGCCCGTTTCTCTGAAAGCGGCGGCTGGTGACCCAGCCATTGAAAGCAGTCCTGGCTCTCGCTGCAAGGACCCTCGGAGCCGCTAGCGTGGAAAGATTCCCAGCCAGGCGAAGCCAAGCGTCAACCCGGCGGCCAGGCAACATAGGCACCTGCCATCGATCGAGCCGCCTCCGGATATGAACGAGCGCAACCCATTCATGGGATACCCTGATCTGCTTGGCAATCGCCGCTTGACACCCTTCGCGCTGATGCTCGCGGTGTCCTGGATGAAGGAGAGGGCTGTCCGCGCCGATCCTCATCTGCACCGCCGAATGGGCGGAATCCAGATTCAAGACGAAGGCGTTGCGAGCCCAGTGGCCATATAGCATCTGCTGCTGCACGCTGTCCGCCTGGGAGAGCAGGCTGTTCAGGTATAGCGCCCGAGAGCGGACATTCAGCCCTCCGTTTTGGCTGGCCTCGTGCATCATCACCCGTACTTTCGCTGCAGTCGCAGCGGCGTCAATATCCATCAATCCATATGGCATTCCAGTTAAGTGCATCGCCTTCGCAGTCGGGGGGTCGATCCAAAGATAAGGGCCTGGAAATTACGCACGGATAGCCGCGGACTCGCTGTCGGAGAAATCCGGCGGCAACGCGTCAAGCTGCGCGCAGAACATGATGACAGACGCAATGAACACCTTGTAGGCTTCCATGGAATGAAGGAACCCCGCGCCCAGCTTACTCCAGATCGCGGCCCGCTCCAAATATTTGTTCATGATGGTATCCCATGTCCTGGTCCCTCGGCCGGGCCCCACATAGAATCCAATATACTTCGCCCAGTCTGCAATCCCGATGGCGCCCCACAGCGGCGCTCGCGCGACCACTCTCTGCCGCGCGTCCACGTGGTCCACGGGGAAGAGCGGGACAAATATCGTCTTCTGAACATTCAGCCGCAACCCCGAGATCTCCGAGAAGTCCACGAAGATGCCCTCGACCACTGGCAAATATGATGATGGACAAGGGCAGTGTCGTCGGCGTACGCGCGCACGACTCCGCCAGGGACAAGCCTCAGAATTCGTCGAAGGAGCACGTCCGAAGCGACTGCAAACAACAAGGTGACAACGGGCAGCCTTGACGTACACCACGTGTGATCGCGAAGCCATCGCGCCGCATCCCGCCCATGACGATGACGCAGATGTTGAACTCGTAAAGAACAGAGACAACGTTGAGCAGCCATCGGGGCCAGCCCAGTTTTTCGAACACCCTCAGCATGAAGTCCTGCTCCACCGACGGGAACGCCGCGGCGAAGTCGAAGAACAGCGCCGCGGCGTCGTCCGACTCGAAGGCCCCAGATATCATAGCACAATCCACATCCAATAGGTTGGCGATCATTGACCGCCCTCCAACGAACCCCCGCTGCACCTCCGTGATCCTGGGGCCGACGACGGGTTTGATTAGGCCCCGGATGGCGCTGGCGATGAGGCGATTGTCTGAATTGGTGACGTTCAGGGGACGGACATTGGCTGCTTCGAAGATGCTCTCTCCATTGGCTGCTGTGCCACTCAGCTTCTTTAAGAGGAAGAACAAGAGGCTGCGGTTGAAATCCTCCAGCTGCTCCTCGCCGATGCCGCCCACTCCGACCTCCCCCATCCAGCGCGCGGAGTCTAGCAGGATCTGGGCCGAGAATTTGGCACACCGGCGCCACGCAAGGAAGGGAATACCATCTGGCCCAGGCGCAGAGTTGTTCGAGTGGCGGATTGCCGTTAAGAAATGGACCCGCTTCAAGCGCAATGCTGGGAGGGACAAGTCCGTCGACGGCCGGCGTTGAACGTCGCCCCGCAGCCAATCCTCCAGAAGAGCCCGGTCGACACCCGTCTTCTGGAATACCTCGCTCCAGTGGTCGCGCAACGCAGTGGCCGTGCCCTGGGGGTCGACCACCACTTCACCGCTGGGCTTCTGGACTGCCCCGATGCCTCCAGCTCTGCCGGGAGCCAGTCGGAATATCAGCCTCGTGTTTCTCTGTCTTGCCCGTGATGCCTTGAACTCATCGGTGCCTTGCAACACCTCGCGGGATTTGGTCAGCTCGTCCAGAGCGTGCTGCCTGGCCAAGTCCGCGGCAAAGTTCCGGAGGTCCTCCAGCTTCCGGCTCACGTTGCCCTCTATGGCGTAGGGGTTCCTGACGTAGTCCTTCAGCTCTGGGCAAGCCTGAATACAGTCTGAGATGGCGGACAGCTTGCCCTGCTCAATGGCGCGGACCAGCTTCAAGGCAACGCCCAATCTGTCCTCCCTGTCTAAGGTCGATGGGGCGGTGTTCGAGGATTGCTCAAGCCTGCGCGCCACTGTCCGGATGGCCCGCTTGTGCAAGCTCAACCTGTCCATGGCTTTGGCCGCCGGGTTATCCTTCAGCAGCTGAACATATTCAAGAATGAGCCGCCTGGGGAAGTCTCGATGCTGGGGAGCACGCAGAGCTAGTGGACGGTCTTCCTCGCGTTCATGGCGAGGCAGCCGCCGGGCAGCGAACGCGGCCCTATGGTGCGAGAGGTCGTGCGCCCACTCAAGTGGGGAAGACTGGAAGTATCGATCGAACTGGTCCGAAACGTGATGATTACTATAGATGCGATCCAACTTCGCCCGGGAGCTCGCGGCCGCGTGGGTGTAGTCGGCCTGGAAGAGATCGGCCAGCCCATGCCGGTCGCCCAATTCATTTTTGAAGTGCGTCTCCTCCCTCCTGTCCCGCCTCCCCGAAAAAGTCCCTGAACCTATGGAGACGCGGTCGCGGTCGTCCGCCACGTAATTGAAGTCGCCACCGAGAATTGTCAGACAATTCAACCTCGCGGCCACGTTGCCCGCAATGCGTGTCCGGAGGAGCGAGCGAAGGCATGGGAAACTTTGAACGTTGCCGCGAGATCCTTCAGGTACGCCGTGGAGGTCGTGCTCGGTCAACCTGCCATCAGTGCCCGTGTGGAAGTAGACGACGATGATATCCAGCGAGCCCGCCGGGCCCCGCAGACAAAGTTTCGCCGCCCTCCCCCTCCAGATGTGAACCCATTTGGGGGGCCCACTGAACTGGCGGAGCAACGTGTCACGAACGATGATACCAACACCAGCGTGTCCAGGAGTGGGGACCTGCGACCAAAAGGCCTGAGTCCCTGGCGGCGGACGCCAGGTACTGTTGCTGACTTCGGCACCGTGCACCTCCTGCAACAACACGATGTCCGCCTTGTCGGCGAGCCGATGGACGTACCTGCATTTCAAGTCGCGGCGGACGGGGTCAGTGCAGAAGAGAGCCTGAGCGTTCCAAGACACAACCGAATTCTCCCCCTGAAACTGGCCTTCCCGGACCTGCACAGGGTGCCCACCGTCGGAGATCTGCTCCGTCACGTTGCTGTCCGCCTGAGCCCGGGCCGCCCTCGGCATCGGTGCGTCGGCAGCGATGTCACCAATGGCTCGTCGTAGGCGAAGGCTTCGGTAAAATTGAACAGGGATATCCCTGGCGACTGGATCGTCCGCGCTGGCAGGTAGAAGCTCAGCCGGACGATAAGCTAGCATAGGGAGAAGAGGTCGAACACGACCCCCGAGAAAGAAGTCTGAGGAAGAAGAGGCAGATGAAATACTCTGGCGGCGTGGATGGCGCTTAGCGGCATGATGATCTAAACCAGCCGGCCCCGCCCGGGAGGGGCGGGCTCGAAAGACGACCGAGACCGCGAAGCACAACGAGCCGCCGCCTGTCACGCATTGAATTCCGAGCGAGCGCTCCGAGTTGTCGAGGACGCAGTGAGCGCTCACAACCACGCCCTCCCCCAGCCCCCCGTCATGTTCTGGGTCGTTATGAGGTCGTTCTTGACTTCGACTGCGACGAAGTCTGAACCAACCTGAAGGGCCTGGCCGTGCAGCGTCTCGTAGAGCTTCCTGATGTCCTCCTGCCGGTGGGCCAGCACCTTGACCACGCCCGAAGGCGCCTGCGCGTCGCGAGTGGCTAGGTGCACGTACTCGCCAGGAGCCGGGTGCTCGTGGGAAGTCGCCGTCTTGATCTGCAGCCCAGTGGCCGAGATGATGTGGTTCATGAGCCTGTCGATGACGTAGCCGCCCTCCCTGCCCAAATCGCCCTTGATGATGATGATCTCGGCCACCCTATCCGTTATGGAACACGGTTTCTGCCCTCGTCTCTCGTGGGCCGAGAGCTGAGAGGTCGTCGCCGCGGGAGCCGCAAATGTCCTTCCACCGCTTCTGGATGATTTGTAGCGGAGTCGCGTGGCCGCGTGGACCTTGTCAGACTGGAATATCTGCTCCATGACTGGATTCCAAGTGTCTGCGGAGGCGTCGGTGACGACCAGTACCCGATGAGCGTCGATCGGCAGTGCGAACACGCAGAGCGGCCAGTAGTGGTGCAGCACCCCTGTACCACCACACTCCAGTATGAGCGAGTCTACGGAGTTCTTCAAGGACTGGGGGCCGTAGAACGTGTCGGCGGGCAGATGGCTCCGGCGCAACCGCTTCAGAATAGCATCCCGTTCACAAGTCGAGGTCGATCTGGGGAAAAGGATGTCGATCGCTACCCGGGGGACGTTCTCATTGCTCAGGGGGCTGCGACGATGATGCCGGAATAATACCCCCTCCATGATCTCTAGCTGCCCCAGGCCGATGAAATGCGCCAGCTCCTCGACCCGCATGTCCACCGTGACCGCATCAAAGCCATCGATCTGCATGACCGCCTGCGTGGTAAGGACCTTCGGGGCGATGCGAATGCCCGAGTGCTGCAACGAGAAGAGGGCGAGCCCTCCTCTATGGTGACGGGGCGCGTCGTGTGGACCAGGAGAGATAAGTTCGAAGGGGAACGGGGTGAACGCCACACCCCGAACGATAGCCATCCACTTCTCATGCAAGAGCGGGGCAGTCCACAAGTCCATGATGTTCTCGACTGTGCGCATGCCCGTAACGTAGGGGATCGGAGAGATCATGACTACGGAGCTGGGGCGGTTCGTGGGGTCGGTGCGTTTCAGGAACGAAGAGAGAAGCCGTGTGGTTGCATTGTTTTCCCTGGGGGTCCAGAAGGCGATATGTTTGCCCGTCACTTCGCCCCACATCCTGTCGCCCCCTTTCTCGGCCATCGTCGCCAGGCAGCGCGCCGCCGCACAGGGCATAGCGAGGCCCGCATGCACCCCCAGGAGCGCCGACCACTGCGTGTAGATCTCCATCTGCGGGGCCTGGACGTTAGCGGCAATGGCCTCCAACGCCTTTCGCCCGAGCGGCTTTCCAACGCGAAGCTTCTTTCCCTCGGCCGTCACCCCCCTGAGCTGCGCATCGCAGCTCAATACTGCACGTTCGAACCTCTCGCCCAAGAGCTTTGCGGCAACAACTTCAGCCTCCTGCCGGCCTCCCACCTCTGCCATCGACAGGACCGAGAGAGCGGACCGGGCCCTCTTGGAGATGAGAACCTCCGATGGTTCTGGCCCTTCCAACCTGGCTAGGCCCAATAATGCCCAAGGGTCCCCAGAGTCCAGCTGGTGCCCGAGCTTCGACAGCAACGCGCGAGGACCCGTCATGCCACTTGGGACGGAGATGGGGAGGGAGTCCCCGCCAGCCGCCACCGTCGCCGCCTGCGCCAGTTCCGTGTGCTGCAGAACCTCGTCCTCAACCCAGTCCCTCAAGAGCTGAGTCTTCCTCGTGAGCACAATGTCGGTGGCGGCCCCGGCCTCGTCGACGTCGATGCCGCCGTCATCGCCGTCGTCGATGTTGAGGCGGTAGGCCTCCTGCGTCAGGCCGGTGACGCCGGCAGCGGCGGCCAGCGCGGGGTCCCCGACGATGCTCATTTCAGGGCCTGCAACGACCGGGGCTGCTGCGTCAGCTGCAGCGGCTCCGAGTGGCTGGTGCGCCGCGCAAACCTCCGAGCCTGGGAGGGCGAGGCCAGCCACGCCACGGGCCAGGCACACCCGGCAGTGCGCCGCCATGGCAGCAGCACGGTGACACTTTGGGGTTCCTGTGGGTGTACTAGTTACGTGCTCAGCTGACAGAGCACGTAACTAGTAGCTGCTTAGCTGCCCCAGAGCTTGAGCCAAACACGAGTGGATATCTCACGGAGCTGCCTCTCAATCTCCTCAATCGCCTCCGGTCCACAGTCGAGCTTCTGGCTGCGGATCCCTGCCCGTTCTTGCAGAAGCCGTCGCCGCCATAACCGATGCATCTGGTACTCTGGGTCAGTTGCGTTGACCTCGGAATAAATTGTTCGCCGGCACTGAACAGGGCACGCTCGATAGTTTCAAGAATCTCGTCGGGCGAGGCGTGGTCGAGCAACCACCGCGCCTGAACTCGCTGAAGTTGGAGGCGGAGAACATCTAAAATTTCGAGACGTCGGTGTCCGTGCCTGAGCGCGAGCATCATGGCCTCCCTGCCCAATGCAACGCGCTTCTCCCCCTCCTCTCCCCCCTGGCATTGGTCGCCCCTGTTACAATGCATGATTAGTGCTACTGGTAGGTGATCCTTTGGCGGCGGCCCACGCGCTGGCTGGAGCTGGGCCCCCGAGCGTCTCAGCAGGGAGCACGATCGGATGAGGCGTTCCATGCCGAGCGGGCAGCGCACGCAGTCGATCCTCGAGTTCGAATTGCCCCCGAAAACACGCGGGGGCGCCCTCGGCCCCCTGTGCGTTCGCCCCCGCGCACGATGATGTTCCAAGAGTACACGAAAACGCTGGCCTGCACCGTTGGGAAGCCTCTCGCGATGGGCCGAACCAATCGAATCCGAAATGCGCCCATTCCAAAGACCATTCTGGTGCACGACCCCCGCCCCGTCATTGACGTCGGTGTAGATTTAGAGGCGCGCAGCGCACTGGCAACGTGCCCAGGATATTATTCGGCCAAGTCGTCACCACCTGCGTAGTTCTGAAGCAGGCGCCCCGCTGGCGACGGCGCGTTGGTTTTTTTGGGGGGTGGGCGCTCGCGACGCAGATGTCCAAAGCCGCCTTGTTAATTATGACTGCCACTCCCCGCCCCTGAGCCTCTGGCGGGCTGCTCGAAATTCGCGCAACGTGGTTTTTTCCTTCGCCCGACGCGGAGGCAAGGGCAGCGCGGAACGCCACCGCCTGAACGCCACTTGAGAAATACTGCCCCCCCCGCCCCTGGAGCGCTAGAGGAACAAGAAGACAACATAAACATGTTTTCTCGGAGCTCTCCAGCAGTGCCCTCTGGGCCGCCCCCCCCCCCGCCCCGCGATGGGGGCCGATCGCAACCGCTTCGGACCGATCGTCGACCACTTCGGACTGATCACGACCAGTTGCGATCGGTCTGAAATTGTTGCGATGCTTTTGGGCCGTTTCAATAAGGCGTCTGTTCAGATAGAGATCGTCATAGCGGTTCTGCGCGCACTGAACTCCCTGAAGCCGGCCAGAGAGAATCTGAAGAAGCGGTTGCGATCGGTCCGATCACCAACGGCCGACCACAATCTCAGCTACATGTACTCGAGCTCGACGTGGCCATGATCCGCATACGTTTCCCATGTGACTCGTATGCGGTCCCTATGCGGTTCGCATGCGTTTCCTATGTGATTCGTACACGACTCTAATGTGATTCGCATGCGACTCCGATGTGATTCGCCTGCGGAGTTCGCCAGAATCCTAAGAGGGTCTTTTCGGGAAACTGAAGAATTCCCACGGATCCTACAAAGTCCCAGATTCCTGGGAGGGCCTCCGAGGGAATCCTAGGAATTCCCAAGGATCCTACTCATTGCCAGACTTGTGAGAAGCATCCGTAAGAAATTTTCAGAATTCCGACGGATCCTGCAATTTGCCAAATTTCTGGGGGGGGCTCCTCAGGAGTCCTAGGAATTCCTGGGGATCCTTTCAATTCCCAGACTCGTGAGAGGGCCTCTGAGGGAATCCTGCGAGATTCTAAGCATTCTGCCATTTGCTGGATTCCTAAGAGGGCCTCCTCGGCAATCCTAGGAATTCCCAAAAATCCTACCAATTGTTCAGATGCCTGGT
The DNA here is from genome assembly GCA_963575745.1 of Prorocentrum cordatum. Lineage (NCBI taxonomy): Eukaryota > Dinophyceae > Prorocentrales > Prorocentraceae > Prorocentrum > Prorocentrum cordatum. The sequence continues at coordinate 66,592 of CAUYUJ010021280.1, forward strand.
GCGGGCCTCCAAAGGAACCACAAGAATTCTTAACGATCCTACCAATTGCCAGATTCCTAAGAGGGCCTCCTACGCAATCCTAAGAATGCGACGGGGCCCCACCAATTGCTCAGATTCCTGGGAGGGCCTCTTCGGGACCCCCAGGAATTCCAAGGGATCCTACCATTTGCCAGATTCCTGAAAGGGACTTCTAGGCAACCCTACGAATTCCGACGATCAAGTGCCATATTCCAGAGAAGGCCTCCGATGGGAATCCTAAACATTCCAGGAGATCCTACAAATCAGCGGATTCCTGAGAGCAACCAATTGCGATCGGTCCAAAGTGGCTGCGATGTTTTTGGGTCGCTTCAATAAGATGTCGATTAAGGGAGAGAGAGAGAGAGAGAGAGAGAGAGAGAGAGAGAGAGGGAGATCATAAGAGCGATTCTGGGTGCACTGAACTCCCTTCTCCCTGAAGCCGGCCAATGAGAATAGAAGCGGTTGCGATCGGTCCGGCCACCGACGGCCGATCATGATCTCAGCTAAACACATGTACTCGAGCTCGAACGTGGCCATGATCCGTATGCGATTCCCATGTGACTCGCGTGCGGTTCCTACGCGGTCTGTATACGATACCTATGTGATTCGTACACGACTCCAATGTGATTCGCATACGATTCCGATGTGATTCGCCTGAGGAATTCGCCAGAATCCTAAGAGGGTCTCTTCGGGAAACTGGAGAATTCCCACGGATCCTACACATTCCCATATTCCTGGGAGGGCCTCCGAGGGAATCCTAGGAATTCCCAGGGATCCTACTCATTGCCAGAGTCGTGAGAAGGATCCGTCAGAATTTTAAGAATTCCTACGGATCCTACCACTTCCCAAATTTCTGGGAGGGCCTCCTCAGGAGTCCTAGGAATTCCGAGGGATCCTATCAATTTCCAGATTCGTGAGAGGGCCACCCAAGTAACCCTAGGAATTCCTAAGGATCCTACCAATTGCTGGATTCCTAAGAGGGCCTCCTAGGCAATCCTAGAAATTCCCAAGGATCCTACCAATTTTTCAAATGCCTGGGAGGGTCTACAGAGGAACCACAAGAATTCTTAACGATCCTACCAATTGCCAGATTCCTAAGAGGACCTCCTACGCAATCCTAAGAATGCGACGGGGCCCCACCAATTGCTCAGATTCCTGGGAGGGCCTCCGAGAGAACCCGAGTAATTCCAGGGGATCCTACCGATTGCCAGATTCCTGAGAGGGCCTCCTAGGCAATCATAAGAACTCCTTGCCAGCTTCCAGAGAAGGCCCCCGAGAGAATCCAAAAAAAATCCGGGAGATCCTACAAATCAGCAGATTCCTGAGGGGCCTGCTTAGGCTCTGCGGAAGCTCTGCGGAAGCTCTGCAGAAGCTCTTCAGAAGCTCCTCAGAAGCTCTGCGGAAGCTCTGCAGAAGAGAAGCTCTGCAGAAACTCTTGGAGCGGTTGCAATCCGGTGGTCTCCACATAGATGTGTGCAGGAATCCTTCAGGTTGCGATCAGTCTGTTTCCAGTGGTTGTAATCTGACCGAAGCAGCTGCTGAACAGTCCGAAGTGGTCGCAATCGGTCCAACACGGCCCAAGACGGCCCAACACGGCCCAAGGAGAGAGCCTCAGGACGGCCCACCCCGGCCCAACACGGCCCGAGGACAGTCCAAGAGGCCCTGAGAGCCGTCGAAAACGGCCCACGAGGCCCCCAACAAAAAGCCCCAAGACAGCCACAAACAACCCCAAGACGGCCCAAGGAGAGAGCCTCAGGACGGCCCACCCCGGCCCAACACGGCCCGAGGATAGTCCAAGAGGCCCTGAGAGCCGTCGAAAACGGCCCACGAGGCCCCCAACGAAAAAAACCAAGACAGCCACAAACCGCCCCCAAGGCTGCCAAGGTCGGCCCCAAGATTGCCCAGACGCCATGCAAGAAGGCCCCAGGACAGCCCAATATGGCTCCGATTCGGCCCAAGAGGACCTTAAGATGCCCAAACATTGCATCAAAGACGGCCGCGGAAACAAAAAAAAAGAGGGTACTCCAGAACGGCGCCTGCTCGAACAAGGCACTGAACTGGAACGGGCTGTAAACTCGATTACGCCCCGCCATGCTGCTGCGCGGTGGCGGAGGTTGGCGCAAGCAGCCTGACATGCGGAGGGTCAAAGGAGGATACAGGATGCAGACTGGGAAGGAAAGGGATGGGGAGGGGGAGGGAGGGCGGAGGAAGCAAGCCGGTCTCAGCCCCTTGAAGCTAGCGAACGAGTGTCCTGGGAAGTAGCCACTGTTTGTCAGCCGTTGCAGGTCGGAGCAGGTCGGCTGGCAAGGTTGCCGGTTCGATTCGGCGAGCAACGGGAGCATCGGAATGGCAACAAGATGCTGCCAGACAGCCGCTGAGAGTGGTGCAAGGTGGCACGAACCATGCACAGAAGTCTCAGAAGCCCTGTAAAAAAAGCCAGCTCTCCTAAGCGCAGCAAAGCACTGCCGCATGCGTCGCCCGAAAGGGCGCACTTGCTTGTCATATACCCACTTCTCAAGCATCCCGCATGGTCACGCGAAGGTTGCTATTGCAAGTGGCGACTCGGAGGAAGGTGCCTGGCCACTCGTCACCACTTTTAGCAAATTCGTGCGCTTGGTACAAGACGCTGGGGGAGTCATCACCTCTTTGTGGTCGTCTTCCCCAAACAAGCCTCCGACGGCAAATCCTGATCGCCCCAAATGCTTCACATGCACATTCAAGTACAAGTTGCCACTCTCTGTGCGTCCGTGGACGACTTTCAACTCGACAGGACCAACAACGACCCATTGCGGAATCGTCACGGCGTTTTGCCGTGCGCTGTAGTGATACCCTCCAACTTGCTTAGCCTCTGCCCAAGAGCCTGTAATGTTCAATTCTTCGAAATAGATATCCCAACAATTTCCACCCGATCGACGCGCATCGGCCTGCACCCGAAGCAATGCGTCATCAGCGCTCACTCCACGAGGGATGTGTATCAGAACATGTCTGCCTGGCTTCATTAAATCGAACCGTTCGCCGTGAACGTTTTGAAGGTGCGGATCGCCGGTGGCAGCCACGCCGCCGGCGGCTCCGCCCGCCATGGGAGCTGCGGGAAGAAACGTTGGACTTGGCGTCGGCCAACCCAAAAGATACGTCGGACTGGGCGTCGGGCTGGGCGTCGGGCTGGGCGTCGGGAAGGACGTCGGGTAGGAGGTCGGGAAAGCCGCGGGGTAGGCCGTCGGGAAAGCCGTCGGGTAGGGCGTCGGGAAGGCCGTGGGGTAAAGCGTCGGGAAAACCGTGGGGTAAGACGTTGGGAAAGCTGTGGGGTAGGGCGTGGGGTAGGGCGTGGGGTAGGGCGTGGGGTAGGCCGTCGGGAAAGCCGTCGGGTACGGCGTCGGGTTCGGCGTCGGGTTCGGCGTCGGCTTCGGCGTCGGGTACGGCGTCGGTTTCGGCGTCGGGTTCGGCGTCGGTTCCGGCGTCGGGTTCGGCGTCGGCTTCGGCTTCGGCTTCGGCGTCGGGTACGGCGTCGGGTACGGCGTCGGGTACGGCGTCGGGTACGGCGTCGGGTACGGCGTCGTCCGTCCCGTGCAAACGTATTTGCACACGTCTTGCTGTCCTTGGGTTCCACCGCAGCAATTGCAATACTGGCCCCAATGAATAGTCGGACTACCAGGAATTCCAGTGCATGGTGTACCAATTATACCCACAACGCGTGCATCCCAGCTCACACACTGCTTCAGTCCGTAGCTCTGCGGCGTCCATACCGTCCGACCCATTCACTGACATCTGCATGAGCTGCATATCGGCGCCAACAATGTAAGCGAGCGCGGATGCCGCGGGAAATATCAGTTTGCGTTCCATGTTTGTGAAGACGAACGCCAAAACATGTAGCAATGACTGTTCAGTAGCGACGATCCAACGCGACGCGTTCACCTTGAGCCACAGTGGCCACGGAATGGGAGGTTTTGGGCTGCTTTCGGCCTCTACGGGTCCTTCGCCGGGCCTCGGGGCCGTCAGAAAACGGCCCGCTCCAGGGCCCACGCGTCGAACAAATCTGGAGCAGCTGCGCTGCGCGTCTGGGAACGGCATAGTTAAACGTATGGCCCGCGGCCGGACCTAGGAGACATAAAACCACCCTTCGACAACATGATACCTTCAACATGAGAACGCCAGCGCTGGGAGCGGCGTCGGGACAGGCCTCGGCGTTGTAAGAAGGTTTCACCTCAGCACAACCACGAATCTTGACGCCGATGCCGCTCGCAAGCGCAATAATTTGGGCGTCGTCATCTGCGCACTTCAGCGTGAAGCTCACACCGATCGAGGTCGCCGTGGGTACGCTGAGACTGAGAACGACTGCGACAACGGACCGCGCGGTTTAAAATGCCATCTGGACCGTCGACCTACGGAACATGGCCCGACGGTTGCATGTTTCCGCGTTTGTGGAATACGAGCAAAATGGAAGATGTTCCAAGTCTGCCTGAACCAAGATGCTTGGGACGGACGGCCAAAGTACACCATTCCGCTGAGAGCGGCACTGGCCATAGTCCTGCAACCCCATTTTTGGGCACGCGGCCCGTGTGGCGCAGGCTCCCATGGCACGGGGGCCCCCTCGCCCAGGCCCACTCGCTGCCCCCCGATCCATCCCTCGCCTTTGGAACCTTTCATAGCTTCAGGGGCGTATATAATCGGAGTGATTGGATGAGGACCCGGAAGAAGTGCCGCAGCATATGTGCTCGGGGCAAGTCGATTCATTATTGCTGATGGGATCGCGCCACGGGCCACGAGTTCACGAAATCGTTCGCTCCCCGAAGAAGCCCCCGAGGTCCCCGAGGCCCTGGGCGGGAGAAGGCACGAACGAGTGGCCCCTAGCAGGGCCTGCTGGGAATGCACGCTGGGCCCATCTATGATGTCGAGCTCTATGTAAGTATTGTGGTTGGTGCTACTGCGTGGTTGCTGACCGCTGCCACTGCCTACACCTACTCCTCGGGGCCGACCTCCTCCGCCAACTCCCTCTCGAGTGGCCCGCGCGGGGCCGCGCCTGCCAGGAGGACCCCCCCCTCGGATTCCATCGACTGCTCCAGCCGCCTCGAGTGAGCGATGCCGAGGCGCGAATCTCGGTGGAAGCTGCACGACGTGATGGCCTTGCGCTTCTCGCCCTGCTCCGCCCTCAGCACCTGCGCCCTTTTGCACGGGATCACCCTGCCCACGTCTGAGCTGATCCCCGTCGCGAAGATCCCCCTGTTGCAGCGCTCCTTCATCTCGTCGCGCAGCGTGATCCCCGTCTGCTTTGAGCCGCCTGGCAGCTGCTTGCCAGCGCCGCGCAGGATAGACTCCATCGCCACGCGGGCGCGGGGGGGGGGGGGGCCGAACTTTGCGGTTAACTTGCCGGCCATCTTTTTCGAGTTTCTTCGCCCCGGCGCTCTGGGCGCCGTACCTGACGACTGCTTCTTTGCCCGCTGCTGCCGGGCCGACCGTCGCGTCTGGCACCTCTCATCCGAGGTACACGGCGCTCTTGAGGTCCGCGACCTCGCGAGCCAGGGACAGGGTCAACCTGTCGTCCGCCTACGACGCGTTCCCGACTAAGCCTTTGCCTCCTCCTTTCTGCCGGCGCCCTCTACGCCCTCATTCTCCTGGGCCCTTCGGGCGTTTCTTCTCTGGGGGTTTGTGCTAAGATGGGGGCCCCACAACCATTTGGCTCGGCTCGCTATCCGGCATCTTCAACGCATGGGCGCGGCCGAAACGGGAGGCGGGCGCTGAGGTGATTGCAGAAATCGTCGAGGCTCGAGCCGTCGAGCTCGCAGACAGGGCAGGCGAAAGAGGATGCGGGGGTAACCGCTTTCAAGAAGAGGGGGCCACTGTTTGGCAATGTCCACGAAACGTAGAACCCATCGCATGTTTTGCTGCGTTTGCCTTGCATGCGAATACTTGTCTGCAGTGAACAGATACGTTGGTAGGAGTAGCAACATGGCCTACACTGCGGAGCTCATGGGTGCCCATGAGGTGGTTCAAGAGATCCCTGCGGGTGCTCAATGATGTCTCGCAATGTCCCCCTGGGTTGTCCTCGGGGGGGAACCAGAATTCCCCCGGGTACTGAGCGTCGCCAGGTCCGCGCGGCGTCTCCTCCAGTTGGAAGGGCACGGTGTGCTGCCTCGATCCATATATCCCAGCCCAGCTTCTCTGCCATGCAGCGGAGGTCTGGGGCACGCAGACGGATGCAATCCCCCCGACGCCGCGAGAGGACCCAATTGTTCAAGAGGAAGTTCCCCGAACAGAGCACCGAGAACCTGAAGATGGTGGAGGGGCTGTTGGGCCCAGCTTTGAACCAATCGAACACGCCGAATACGTAACTCCAGGGATGGGACCGAAAGCTTCCAAAATCTCAAGAGCTCGACGTTCGTCATCGTGCGCGGGTGACTTCCCGTCCAGTCAGCGGCCTTTCCAGCCATCGCAGTTCGACAGAATCGAGCAAGAGCGGCCCCCAGACGAGAATAGTCAGACTCGGTCAGCACGAAGGCCTAGAGGCCGTTCAAGAGAGAGCTGTAGGCGAAGCCCTGCAATGGTAAACGCTTGAATGTCCTAGGCACCTCAAGTTGCCACACTGAACCCATATCTGAATGAGACCCAAGAACCGGTGATACGCCTATCAATTTTATCGCGCGCGGTATCCCGAAGAACCACGTGGGCACCAGGTATCGAACTTGTTCCTTGATGGAGCCCAGGAGATCCACCCTGCCCCTGTTTCTCAATATCTCCTTCAGGCATGCACCGCGCACCCCAAAGAACATCATAAACTCTTGCTTGGCCATATCCTGGCCGAACCCAGATGGGCCCAATCTAGCATTCAACAGCACATCGAACGATAAAACCTGACCGGACAAGAACGGGAAGCGTCGCTTTAGTCCACCAAGCATGTGGAATATGCTCTGTTGTTGTTGCGCCGCGAAGGTATGCCGTGGCGCGCGTGTCGGCGTGCGTGCGGGGTGTGTTTTGCTGTGTTCCTGTGTGTTCTGCCGTGCTCCTGTTCTGCCGTGTTTGTGTTCTGCCGTGCCTCTGTGTGCTCTGTGTGTTCTGCCGTGCTCCTGTATTCTGCCGTGCGGATCGTCGCGGTGGTCGTTTTGGCGGAGCTTCTGGGCGCGCACGGCAGAAAAAGACCAGAAGCACGGCAGAATAGGCCCGAAGAGCGAAGGAGCACGGCAGAAAAAAGACCAGGATCACAGCAGAATAGACCCCAAGAGCAAAGGTGTACGGCAGAATAAACCCCCAAAGCGAAAGAGCACGGCAGAAAAAGACCAGGAACACGGTAGAATAGACCCCAAGAGCAAAAGAGTACGGCAGAATAGACCCCAAAAGCAAAGGAGCAGGCAGAAGAAGACCAGGATCACGGCAGAATAGGCCCCAAGAGCTAAGGAGCACGGAAGAAAAAGACCAGGAGCACGGCAGAATAGACCCCAGGAGCTGAAGAGCAGGGATGAATATGCCCCAAGTGCGAAGGAGCACGGCAGAGAAAGGCCAGGAGCACAGCAGAATACACCCCAAAAGCCAAGGAGCACGGCAGAAAATCCCACCAGCCCTTTGGGCGTGAGTGGTTTAAAGAGCCCTCTCTGTTCTCAACCCCCCTTCTTCCCCTTCGGGGAGGGGTTTACCCCTCCCCCTACCCCCTCCCCCTGGGCCTGGAGAGGGCGCCCCGCGGGTGGTTGGAGGGGTCTTTTTTCGACTCCTGGGAGGGCAAAAAAAAACGACACCCCTCACGAGGATTCTGGCCCCGACGGGGGGAGGCAGAAACATGCTCCCCTCTTCTTTGAAGCCAGAATCATTGATTGTACTACGGTTTTGGCCCCATTTTGGCCTTCTGAGGGGGCAGCGCTAATTAAAGCTCACCTCTCCTTTCAAGCCAAAATCATTAATTTTACTAAGGTTTTGGCCCCATTTTGGCCTTCTGAGGGGGCAGCGCTAATTAAAGCTCCCCTCTTCTTTGATCGATTTCCTCCACGATGGCCCCAAGAAGCGCCCAGGAGGCACCAAGAGGCCCCAAGATGGCCCCAAGAGGCCCCCAGGAGGCCCCCAAGAGGATCCCAAACGGCCCAAAGAGTCCCCCCCGAGGCACCCGAGACGCCGAAAAGCCCATCAGGACGAGCCTCTACTCGCCTGGGCGTCGTTTCTGGACGGGCAGGAGGAGGGGCCCGAACGACTCACACCAGGACGAGGGGCCCGAACAACTCACACCACGAGAAGCCCGAACGACTCACACCAGGACGAAGAGCCCGAACGACTCACACCACGAAGAGCCCGAACGACTCACACCAGGAAGAAGGGCCCGAACGACTCACACCAGGACGAGAAACCCCAAACGACTCAAACCACGAGGAGCGCTTTCTCTCCCTCCTCCTCCGCCTCGTCCTTCTCCCGCTCCCACCACAAGGAGGATGTACAAGGAGGCGGGAGGAAGGAGGAACAGGGGAGATATGCGGGGGCAGGCGGAAACACGCCTGAAAAACACGACTGTCGGCATGCTTCGCTAGAGTTGCTGTTTTGAGATGGGCTGGTGGGGATACGCGAAGCGTGAAGAATTACAAGTTTGGCTTGGCCGTCTACGACTATCCTCTCGCAAGTGGATTATTCATGGTGATGTCATCTTACCTGCAGTAATGTTGCCACCGTGCAGCAGAAAGCACTCGACTGGTCTGACAAGTT
>CAUYUJ010021280.1:80279-100279 GCA_963575745.1 Prorocentrum cordatum
ATGTTGTAGGAGCTCGCTTACGACGTTGATCCTCAGAACGAAAGCTTTCGCCTGAGACATCCTCGGAGAAATGAGATGTCGGAGATCGGGCGCCGGATATCCATCATGGTGTGGAGGAGCGTTTCGCCTGAGACATCCTCACAATAAAGAGGATGTTAGGGGATTTGTCTTACGGCGCTGGTTCTTCAAATTAAAGCTTTCGCCTGAAACATCCTCAAAAAATGAAATGTTGCAGATCGGGCGTCGGATATCCATTATGACGTGGAGGAGCGCATCGCCTGAGACATCCTCCCAATATGGCGGATTCCCGTTTGTCCTGTCAGCAGCCTCTCGGTCCCCGGCTTCACCCATCACAGGGTGCGACCCCAGCAACACCTTCCACACTGCCACTGTCAAACGGAAAGACCTTACAATGACATCAACAGGAAATTGTCGCCTGAGACATCCTCAGAAAAATGAACATGTTGGAGATCGGGCGTCGGACATTCAAGATGGCGTGGAGGAGCGTTTCGTTGCAGACATCCTCACACAATGGCGTTGTTGGAAGCATTATCTTACGACGCGAATGCTCAAGCATGAGGCTTTCTCCTGAGCCATCCGCAGAACAATGAAGATGTTGGAGATCGGGCGTCGGATATCCAACATGGTATGGAGGAGCATTTCGCTTGAGACATCCTCACAAAGTGCCGTTGTTGAAAGAATTGTCGTACGAAGCGAGTTTTCAAACTTGAGGCTCTCGCCTGCGACATCCTCAGAAAAATGAGATGTTGGAGATCGGGCGTCGGATATCACACATGGTGTGGAGGAGCATTCCGCTTGAGACATCCTCGCAAATGGCGTTGTTGGAAGAGTTGTCTTACGACGCGAATTTTCAAACATGAAGCGCTCGCCTGAGACATCCTCAGAAAATTGTGATGTTGGAGATCGGGCGTCGGACATCAGACATGGCGTGGAGGAGCGGTTCGCTTGAGAAATCCTCGCAACAAGGCATTGTTGGAAAGGTGGTCTTACGACACGAATTCTCAAACGTGAGGCTCTCGCCTGAGCCATCCGCAGAACAATGAAGATGTTGAGAGATCGGGCGTCGGGTATCCAGAATGGCGTGGGGATGCGTTACGCTTGACACATCCTCACAAAGTAAAGATGTTGGAGGAGTCGTTTTACAGCGTTGGTTCTCAAAATTGAAGCTACCGCCAGAGACATCTTCAGGAAATCGAGATGTTGGAGATCGGGCGTCGGGTATCCAGCATGGCGTAGAGGAACGTCTCGCCTGAGACATCCTCACAATATCTGGATATTGGAAGAGTTGTCTTACGACCCGAATTCTCAAATTGAAGCTTTCGCCTGATACACCCTCAGAGGTTGGAGGCCGGTCTTCGGATATTCAGCATTGCGTGTGTGGGGGGGGAGGGGCGTTTCGCCTGAGACATCCTCACACAATGGGAATGGTGGAAGAGTTGATTTACGTCATTGGTTCACCTAGTAGTGAAGCTCTCGCTTGACACATCCCCAGGAAAACGATATGTTGTAGATCGGGCGTTGCTAGAAGACTTGTCTTACGACCCGAATTCTCAAAATGAAGCTTTCGCCTTGGACATCCTCAGAAACGTGAAAATGTTGGAGATCGGGCGTCCGACATCCAACACAGCGTGGGAGGGCGTTTCGCCTGAGACATCCTCACAAAGTGGCGATGTTGGACAAGTTGTTGTAGGACGCTTTGTTCTGAAAAAAAGAAGCGCTCGCCTTAGACATCATCAGGAAATGAAAAGGATATCCAACATGGTGTGGAGGAGCGTTTCGCCTGAGACGCCATCGCACCATTGGGGTGCTGGCGGAGTTGTGTTACGACGTTGGTCCTCAGAAACACTTACCCGTTCGCTTAAGATGTATTTAGGAAGTTGAGATGTTGAACGTGGGCATTGGATATCAAACTCGGTGTGGCTGGACGTTTCGCTGCGGACATCCTCAGAAACATGTTCAGTAAGCTCCCGAACTCGACGCGCCTTCAAGAGCTGGGCTCTCGTCCGAGACATCCTCAGTGAGGATGTCTCGGACAAGAGCCCATGTGTGAGGATTCCTCACAAATGGAAGCGTCACCAGAGAAGTCTGACAGCAGATTACTTGACATGAACTCCTTACTAGGTTCGTGGGCCCCTCAAACTTTCAGCATCTTGACGCACATGCCTCGCAGTGCGGTGCCCGCCTACTGTGAGCCATGACGCGGGGCAATGGGGAGGCCAGGCGCCCTCCGCACATGTCAATCGCACATGCCAGACACTCTCACCAAGAAGCTTGTCGCGGGGGGGCGCAACCAGGGGCCCTCCAGAAGGGCCCCCGTGGGCCATGGGGTTCACCGAACGATTTCGGGCCAAAACCCTCCCCGGCACCTCCCCGGCACCGGCGTCAGGGTTGCCCCTCACGGCACCCCGGGCGACCCCGGCACCCGGGCGACCCCGGCACCCGGGAGCCCCCCTGGGCGACCCCGGCACCCAGGTTTCCCCTGGCACCCTCCCCCTTGGGAGCGCTGGTTCTCAAACTGCTCCTGCCCTCGCCATTCCTCCCTGTCCCGTGCCCTTCCTCCTTCTCCTCCTCCTCCTGCGCCCCTCCCTCCTCCACTTCCCCCTTCCTCCTCTCCCTCTGACGCCTCCCCCCGCCATCCCATTGTGCAAAAATATCCTGGCGAGATGATATATTGTGAATGCCGTCGTTGTGAGCATCGCCCTCGGTAAGCTCCCTGTGGAGCCACGAGCCGTGTGAGCGGTGTGCCGTAATGGAGGCGGCGGTGCCATGCGGACCCTGCCACTGGGGCTTTCGGCGGAGCTCCCTAGCCACGAACCGTGCGAGCGCTGTGCCGACATGGAGGCGGCGGTGCCATGCGAACCCTGCCCTGCCACTGGGGCCTTCGGCGGAGCTCCCTATGGGGCCACGAACCGTGTGACGAGTATGCCGACATGGAGGCGGCGGTGCCATTCGAACCTGGTCACTGGGGCCTTCGGCGGAGCTCCCTGTGTGGCCACGAACTGTGAGCGGTGTGCCGAGATGGAGGCGGCGGTGTCATGCGAACCCTGCCACCAGGGCCATCGGCGGAGCTCCCTATGGAGCCACGAACCGCGTGACCGGTGTGCCGACATGGAGGCGGCGGTGCCATACGAACCCTGCCACCAGGGCCATCGGCGGAACGCCCTGTGGGGTCACGAACCGTGTGAGTGGTGTGCCAAAATGGGAGCGGCGGTGCCTTGCGAACCCTGCCACTGGGGCCTTCGGCGGAGCTCCCTACGGGGCCACGAAATTTGTGAGGTGTGCCGAAATGGAGGCGGCGGTGCAATGCGAACCTTGCCACTGGGGCCTTCGGCGGAGCTCCCTATGGGGCCACGAACCGTGTGACGGGTGTGCCGACATGGAGGCGGCGGTGCCATGCGAACCCTGCCCTGCCACTGGGGCCTTCGGCGGAGCTCCCTATGGGGCTACGAGCCGTGTGACGGGTGTGCCGAGGTGGAGGCGGCGGTGCCATGCGGACCCTGCCACTGGGGCCTTCGGCGGCGCTCCCGATGGGGCCACGAGCCGTGTGAGCGGTGTGCCAACATGGAGGCGGCGGTGCCATGCGAACCCTGCCACTGGGGCCATCGGCGGAGCTCCTTCTGGGGCCACGAACCGTGTGACGGGTGTGCCGACATGGAAGCGGCGGTGCCATGCGAACCCTGCCACTGGGGTCTTCGGCGGAGCTCCTTCTGGGGCCACGAACCGTGTGAGCGGTGTGCCGAAATGGAGGCGGCGGTGCCATGCGAACCCTGCCATCGAGGCCATCGGGGAAGCTCCCTATGGTCCCTATGGGGCCACGAACCGTGTCAGGGGTGTGCCGAAATTTAGGCGGCGGTGCTATGTGAACCCTGCCACTGGGGCTTTCGGCGGAGCTCCCTATGGGCCCGCGAAACATTTGAGGGGTGTGCCGAAATAAGCATGCGGAAGCAGCGGCCACTTCAGGTCACGGCATCTCGGAGCCGAGAGATCCGACGACGTGTCAAGCGAAATGGGCTGGACCACCTCTCGTGTAGCGTCTGGGAGCCCAGAATTGCGAGGATGTCTCAGGAGGAGCGGGCCGGACTATCGCAGATCCGGTCTCCTCAAAACGCAAACTTGTGACGATCTATCATGCGAAACGGGCTGGACCACCTCAGCATTTGGATCATATCTCGACGCGCGGGCCTCTCGGGCGGCACTCGTTCTTACCATACCAACGCCCCCCGGCACCGGCTGGGCGACCCGGGGACGCTCCACAACAAATCCTTTATGCCACCAACAAACGGGAACCTCCTATATAAATCCAACATCAATGTTTATATTTCCTCATTGCGAGACAAACATCAATAAACACTTGTCATAAAGATCAAGAAACTCTTCCCGACATGTTTACAACAATGTTTGCTTGATCCGCAACGGTGATGGCAAACTGATTGAGCCGCTAAGGCCGCACCGCAGAACATTTCTTGGTAGGCGTCGCAACTCGCTGGGGGATTGGCGACTCTGCTGTCCAGTGGTTTCGTAACTCATCGACTTGCTTTTCGATCGATTTCGCAACTCATCGATTCCGATTTCGATTGGATTGGCATATGCCAGGGCGCACTCAATATTTCGCACCTGTTCAAGAATGTTCTGGGGCGCGCTGTCTAGGTTTCGCAATTGACCAGACCGGTTCAGGATTAGGACTCTTTCAGCGGGGAACCGCGCGCAACTCTGAAATGTGGACGTCCGAAGACAGCGAGGGGTACTTCGATAGGCGATCGCGCCTACTGGCGCGCGCCCACACACTGCGCTCAAGCCGAGTCAATCAGATGTTGGCATAAGTGGTCATGATGGGTATACCACAAGTCTCAGGCTCTTCTGGTCTCAACCATGGGGGAAGGGGCGGAACTTGCAGGAAAGTTCGGTGGCAACTCACGGGAGCCTCCCATACCACCTTATCGGCTCTAGCGAATCGACGCTAATCGACGCTAGTCGACACTAATCGACGCAAAAGCGACGCTAAATCGACGCTAATCGACGCTGAATCGGCACATCTCCTCGACTCCCAGACGCTAATAGACGCTAGTCGACGCTGAAGACGGAATTAGACGCTAGTCGACGCTAGTAGACGCTAGTCGACGCTAATAGATGCTAGTCGACGCTGAAGAGGGTACATCAAGCTCCCATGACTTGCCACCGAAGGAAAGAGAGAAGAGTCGGCGCAGCGGCAGGGAACCAGCAGCAACAACAACAAAAAGTGGGAGCGGCCCTGCGGGCAGGCCACGAGCACGACGTCGGAGAAGCCCGGATCTCGCAGCAGGCGCTCCATGTGCCCAGCGAGAGTCGCCATCGGGGGTAAGGGGGGGGGAGGGGGCGGGAGGGAGGGGGAGGAGAAGGAAGAGGGGGAGACGAGCAAGGAGGGGGAGAACCAGGATTGGAAAGGGGGAGGGGGAATCAGGAAGGAAGTCAGAATTAGGAGAAAGAGATAGGCGGGGGAGGAGAACGAGGAGAAGGAGGAGGAGGAGGAAGAAGAGCGGGGGTCGAAGGGACAAGGCAGAGAGAGCGCGCACGATCGCGAGCGGCGACTGCCGTGTGCAGTGCGGGAGGTCTGGGCCGCAACGGCCTCGGGTTCGCCACTGCCGCAGCAACCGTCGTCGCGTTCGTGCTCATGGTTTTTCCCCGCTTGGGCAACAAACACCAAAAATACTCAAAAATACTTTAAACAAATCGTCCCCTGACTACTCTTGAATATTCCTCCTGTAGAGAGGGACACGCCCGACTTGAGGCTGTTTCTGGAATGCTCGCCCCAAGGGTGACCATTTCTTGACTACTCTTGACTATTCTTGACGTCCCCAAACTATTATTGGAAATACATCAGAAAGTCGTCCCCAAACTATTTCTTGACTTTTCTTGAATTTTCTTGAATGTTCCTCCTGTTTCTGGAAATGCTCGCCCCGAGGGTGAGCTGGCCTGTGGTTCGCAGTGCCAGTCGCCCGCCGGCGGTGCCCAGCGCCGGAGCTTCCGAGCAGAGCCGCGCCAAGGGCCTGGCCAGCACCGCCCGTCCCGAACCTCCGAGCCGGAGAAGGGTAATCGTGTGGGGGAGGAGGAGGAGGAGGAGGAGGAGGAGGAGGAGGAGGAGGAGGAGGAGGAGGAGGAGGAGGAGGAGGAGGAGATGGAGGAGGAGACGGAGGAGACGGAGGAGGAGGAGGAGGAGGAGGAGGAGGAGGAGGAGGAGGAGGAAGTGCACCCGCAAGGAACGATTCTTTTGGCTGGCTGTCGCGAGTTCGCAGACGCACTGGCAGCCCTGGAGTAGGGCGCCTCTCCAAACCAAGCCGCAATGCGCGCAGAAAGGTTATCTTCGTGGCCCTGGAATGGCCAAGACCGATCAGAAGATGGGGCGATCCAGGTCAGGCCAGAGGTTCTCCTCGATAGGGGGACCCCCCGTCACAAACCCAGGTGGCCCAATCCTCTCCATGGTTTGGTCACACTGAACCACAGGATCGAGGACCCGATGTGAGGATGCAAGACCCTTGGACGTACACGTTGCAACAAACGGCAGCGGCGGCAAGCAAAAACGCGGAGCCGAGCAGACAAGGACGCAGGGGTACAGTCAAAGCCGATCATAGGCATGAGCTTGTAAGGATTCAAAGCGTCTAAGACGCACCCAGATGCCAGAGTACGGTTGGGCCGAGTGAGCAGAAAGCATGCAGAGGATGCCCAGAACCCAGGGATGCAAGGATGCTTTGCTTCAATGGCTCATCCTTGACGCCACTGCACCCTGCCTGTCGAAGAAAACTGCATCGCGATGCTGTCACGACTGGACCTCTCGACTCTCGAACGCATTTTTCTTAAGCATTCTCGAGCAGGATCGACTTCAACGGGTCCTGGGGGCCGCCACTCAGGTCCCCCACAGAAAGGACAGAGATGCCGATATCCGTCCAGATTCTCGGACCTCCGACGTCATATCTTCTCGAAAGCGTGACACCCCCATCGACTACAAGGGAGTGACTCCAGGCAAGAGTGACCGTTGGTGAGGGGCTTCAGGGCGGGCTTTAAGGGAGGGGGGGGGGGGGGGGGGGGGCAAACCCCAAGCGCGCAAGCCGCTGCTGTCGCATCGCGTTCAGCGATCGGGAGGCCCCACTGGGCCCGCACCCAAGGTCCTTCCAGCGAGGGACCTCTCTTACGCGCAGACGACCACCCCAGAGTGTTCAGCCTCCCTCTCTCAAGCGCACCCCCGCAAAGGCGCCAGGGGCACGGGGGGGTCGTGCAGCTGCATCTTCTGGTGCGCCAAGTCCCACGCGGGCATCATCTGCTGCGAGTAGAAGCACCACGGCCTTTGCGCCAAGGGAGGAGGAGCACTGGGAGGAGAGAGGCAAAAGGGGTACTGCTCATGCTGAAGATGATTAAGATGATGATGAAGATGAAGATGATGATGAAGAAGATGATGATGATGCTGCTGATGATGATGAAGATGATGACGACGACGACGACGGCGATGATGATGATGACGATGACGAGGATGATGATGACGATGCTGCTGATGATGATAAAGATGGTGGTAATGGTGGTAATGGTGATTACGTGATGCTGCTGCTGATGATGATGGCGATGATGGTGATGACGGTGGTGATACTTATGATCATGGTGCTGATTGAAAGTATGTTGGATCCGATGATCATGATTATGAGAACGATGATGATGGTGATGGTGAAGATGAGGATGCTGATGATGATGATGATGGTGGTGGTGGTGATGATAATGACGATGATGATTATGATGGCGAGAATGCTGATAATGATGATACTGATGAATCTGGTGGTTGTTGTGATGACTATGACCATGATTGTGTTTGAGATTATGCTTGATAATAGGATGATGGTGATGACGATGGTGGTGATAATGATGATGATGATGATGATGATGATGATGATGATGGTGGTGGTGATGATGGTGAGGATTATGACGCTGATGGCGATGACGATGGCGATGACGATGATGATGCTGCTGATGATGATGATGATGAGTGCGGTGGTGATGATTATGATCATGATGACGATTGAGAGGTTGTTTGATCAGAATATGATGATGGTGATGATCATGCGGATCATGATGCTGCTGATGGTGATGGTGATGATGCTGATGCTGATGATGATGATGATGATGATAATGATGATGATGATGGTGGTGATGATGATGATCATAATGATGCTAATGCTAATGATGATGCGGATTATGATGGTGATAGCAACGGTGATGATGATTGTGATGATGATGATAATGTCGAGGAGGAGGAGGAGGAGGAGGAGGAGGATGTAATTCTACCAATCTGATGACGATTGATGACGATTTGGGATGATATTCATACGATGATGAGGGGCGCATCGGATCGGACGAACGGGGAGGTGGCAATAGAGAGGGTGGTAGCGGATCAGCTCACGTAGCTGGTTTTCACGACGCCTCCTGGCGCCGGACTCGCCAATGTGTCGAGGGCGACCAGCGGCGGGGCCGAGACCAGCTAAACGCAGCAGATTTCACAACCCCCGTTTTCCCTGCCCCCCCTGTCGCCCGACCTCAGAAACATGAATTTCTCGCCTTAGCGGCGCGCGCTTCCGTCGTTAGAGTCTGCACCGGCTTCAAGGATGGAGAAGGAGGAGGTGCGGTTTCAAAATGTGGCTCTCGCCTGCGCTCTGCCCGCATTCGTCTCAAATGTCTGCAAAAGCTTCACGGGTTGAGGGCGGTTGCCTTTCACAGTGGGGTTATCGCCTCAGCGCGGCGCATACAGTGAACACGTATAGTAATGACGCGTGGTAAGGACGCAAGACCCTTGGAGGCCGAAGTTGAAGTATTCTGGCCTGCGAAAATTGCTAGGGACGGGCCGCAGAGGCTGAGGCAGGCAAGGACCAAAGGGTACTTTAGTAATGGAAACAATTGGTTTTCAAAATGTTTGGTTTTTAGAAGCTCTGCGTGGCGACGCCCCCGTTGCCACGCGTGCCCTCTGGGTGCCTGCGGGGGAGCCGCCACGTAGAAGTACTGGAGACCGAGCATTTGGGGCGTCGCTACGCACGCCCTCTGCGTGGCTGCGATCATTTGTTAAAACCCTAAAACCAATAAAATTCACTAATGAGGTACCCTTGGAAAAATCGTTTGTCCTTACTGGGAGCGTGGACTGTGTTCGTCTGAAAAGTGTACAAAACCCCCAGGGATGGAGGACGGTGCCCTTTTCAAAACGGGGCTCTCGCTGGAGGCTTCGCTGGGCGCTCGAACACGTGCAGAAGCTGCGCGGCTGGAGGGCGCTTCGTGTTCAGCATGGGGCTATCGTTTGACATACTCTCTGAACACGTGACCCTCGCCATCGCTCGGACGTCCATTCCCTGTGTCTTTTTCGGTTTCGTGCGTGGCTTTTTCGCCAAATGATCAAGGATGCTCCTCGATGGTTCTCGCCGAGAAAAAAATGCACACGTCCGAGCGATGCCAGGGACTAGGGATGCACACGCACACGTGTGCGACCGCTGCACAGAGAGAGGCGGCTCTGTGTTCGAAGCGGGGATATCGCGGGACACCTGGTTGACCCGTGCGGGGAAAAAATCCGGAAGGCATCGGTGCCGCTGCTCCCCGGATCTCTCCCGAGGTGCGCTCGGCCTAAAATTTTGAGGCGAGTCCAGCCGTGGCGACGCATGCCTCCCAGGACCACCCGGGCAGCTCCAGCACGGCCCGTGGGGGGCCATCCAGAAGGATAGAGTTCCCTGGGCGCAGCGAACCCGATGCGGCCTCCCCCCACCATCCCTGTCAACAAAACAATACAAAGTACACTTGGCGGCGGCGGCGGCTGCGGCGGGAGGAGCGGCTGCGGCGGCTGCGGCGGTGGCGGCGGCGGGGGCGGCGGCGGCGGGGGTCCGGTTTCCGCGGAAGGAGGAGATCCTTGGCGAAGGGTTCGGGCACGGGGGGCAGCCCCCCGTGCCCGAACCCCACGCCACTGCGTGTCCGAAGTATTTCCGAAAGCGAAATTATGTACTGTCTCCTTATTCCATCATCGCGATTATTCTCTGCTTCCGTACTCCCTAGCCGCGATCCTATAGTGCTTCCGTATTCCTGTCACAAGTCTGTACTGTTTCTAGACTGCTTCCTTAGATGCCTCAATCGCAATTCAATGCGACTAGTTGTACTGCAGGACCAGGTACACTCCAGGAGCAGCTGCGCGCTGGCACATGATTGTACCAATTGTACCCAAATGCTAGGAGTACTCTAGCGCCGCCAGTGGTCCTGGGTTCAACGGGTCGCCGCGAAAGTGGACCCCCCGCGGAAGGAAGAAAAAAAATCCTGCCGGGGGCGTTGGGGGGTTCAGGCATGAGTAGCAGGGCAAGAAGGGGAAAACAAGAAAAACGTAACAACATCGGTACCTCTTCCTCCTCTGCGCATGACTTTCACCTTTTCGCCTTCCGTACTACTCGGTAGAAGGATGCCAGACAATTCCTCTTCACAACGGGGCTCTCCCGTGTGGTAGGCGTACAATGCGTTGGCCTGCAAGAAGGCGCTCGTAGAATACTGAAAAGGGAAGCTTATCCGGCACCGTTCAGTATGCATTTTGAGGCGTGGAAGAATGCCAAAGGCTGCCTGGTCGAGGTTTGTATATTCTGAAATGCCCGATCTGCATGCACCGCGCACCCTCCCAAGGCCACGATCCCTCATACAAAAAACATGATTCCGCGCTCCCGAGTCCACGATCCGTTGTAAAAAACTTCCATCCGCGCCCCGAGCTTCCAAGACGGCCTCTGCAACCAACCAACCAACCAACCAACCATAGGACACCAAGCCCAAGATGCCTCAAAGCCGGCCCAATATGGCCCCAAGATTGCACCAAGACGGCCCAAAAGGCCTCCAAAGAGGGCCCCAGAAGGCCACAGGAGGACCTCCAGCAGGGTCCGAAGAAGCTACAATCATTGATTTCTGGTGGCTGTTGAGTGATTTTCGCATTCTCGCCTTTTCGAGCGTCCGTAAGCTCAAGGCGGCCCCTGAAGCCTCGACGACGGCCCAAGAGGCGAGATGGCCCATGAGCTCCCACGATGGCCGAAAAAAATCCCAGACGGCCCCAAGACGGCCCACGAGGGCGTCCCGTGGGGCCCACGACGGCCTGAAATGGCCGGTCGACGGCGGTGCGGGGCAATCCCTCGACCCCGTCTTCGTTTGGGGCGTTGACCTATGGAACGCTAAAGAAGGAACGGGGTCCCTTTTTCCATCAGTTGAGCTCCGACCTCCCATCGACAGCCAAAGGAAACCCCAGGGCAAACTGCAACACTTGGAGGCCTGGAAATGGGCACCAACATCAAGACAGGGGGCTGCCTCCACAGGGGGGAGATGATCCTCGCCTTCGGTGTTGGTGGTAATATTTCGGTCACCTTGGAAGCCAGAAAATTACCACCATCACCGAGATCGGGATCTTCTTCCCTCGGTGGAGGAACACCGCCGACATTGGTGTTGGTGTCAACCTCTAGGCCTGCGAAAAACAACGCGGGAGCACGGCGCCCCTCCCGAACGAAAAGGGCTCCTTCTTCGGCGCCCCGACTGCACTCCTCCCACGGGGAGCCCTCCTCGTGGGAGGAGCAGTGCCTCCTCCTCTTCCTCCTCCTCCTCCTCTTCCTCCCCCTCCCTCCTCCTCCCCCTCCCTCCCCCCCTCCTCCCCTCCCCCCTCCCCCCCCCTCCCCCTCCTCCCCCCCTCCTCCTCCTCCTCCTCCTCCTCCTCCTCCCCTCCTCCTCTTCCTCCTCCTCCTCCTCCTCCTCCTCCTCTCCTCCTCCTCCTCCTCCTCCTCCTCCTCCTCCTCCTCCTCCTCCTCCTCCTCCTCCTCCTCCTCCTCCTCCTCCTCCTCCTCCTCCTCCTCCCTCCTCCCCCCCCTCCCCCTCGGGAGGCCCCGCTCGGGAGGCACTGCCTCCTCCCGCGGGGAACCCTCCTCGTGGCCTCCGGGCCGCGGCTCGGACCTCGGGTGGCCGGCCAGGACGAGCCCGGGCCCCCCAGGACGCCCGCGGACGGGGCGCCGCCGACGTCGGGCAGCTTGCCGTCGCTCGGACGTCCATGTCCCGTGCCTTTGTCGGTTTCGTGCGTGTTTTTTCCCAACCCTCCTTGGTTGGGTACTCGTTTTGAATAGAGGGGTGTGGTCGCGTCCTTCTCCCGCCCCCCTGTGGTCTGGTCGCCGTCCCTGGGGGGCTGCGACCTGCGAAACTGTCGCCACTTTCGAGGGCTGCTGGCGGGTCCAGCGGAGTGAGGCACCGCGCGGATCTGAGCAAGACCTCGCCGTGCCTGCGGGGCTGCGATCTGCGAAACTGTCGCTACTTTCAAAGGCTGGTGGCGGGTCCAGCGGAGTGAGGCACCACGCAGATCTGAGCGGGACCTCGCAATCCTTGAAGAGCTGCGAGCCTCACGAATGCCGCTCGCAGAAATATATGAGCCCATGTCACGTCATCACTTCCGTACAACGTCTCCCAAGCTACTCATGCCCCGCATTGCGCAGGGGTTGGGTACGTCGCCAGGATAATTTGTTGTTGCTCGATGGTCCAGGATGGTCCTCAATGGTTCTCGCCGAGAAAAAATGCACACGTCCGAGCGATGCCAAGGGCAGGGACCAGCCGTTCCAGAGTCCTATAGGCGTACCACAGCAGGCTCTCAGAACAAGAGGATGCCCCCCACTAGAAAACACAACGCTCGCAGAACACAGTACCGATGGATGCAAACAAGACTGTCTCAGCCAGAAGTGTTCCAAGAAAATGCCGTCCAACCCACAACAAAAATTCTTAGAACAGTCCCTGCTGGGCATATGGGCAAGTCAGAAACTTCGCCACTGCGTGAACTTCATGGACCTTCACGGGGAACCGAAAACCTGAAACAACAAAAAAGCGGTCGAAACCTCTTCGAAAACCTGCTCGGATCCTGCTTGGCCGATCCTGGAAGCTCCGAATCCCAAAACAGTTGGCGTCTCTTGGGGCGCATCTTTGACTTCCGCCGACTTCCGCCGAGCTTCCGCCGGCGGAACCGCCTGGTTTTACCTCCGCCGCCTTTCACCGCCTCTCCCCCGAGGAAGAGATGGCAACTCCTTTAGAGGCCTCCGAGATGGCGTCCGAGCAAATGGGGTCGGAGGATTGGGCCGCATCGCCGATGCATCGGCGATGCGGCTCGATGTGGAGCCCGACTTTCTCAACGCCGACGTCGCCGACGCGTCGCCAACGCCGCCCATGCGTCGGCGATGCATCGGCGATGTATCGGCGAGGCATCGGCCATGTGGCGCGGTCCTCCGACCCCATCTACTCGAACCCCATCATGGAGGCCTACAGTCAACACGAATAGTGAGGATGGGCAACCTTCCCAAGGGTACCCTTGCATCCTTGCCCCTTCAGCCAAGCCTTAGCGACCTTCGCTGGCCAAGGTCGCTCGAAAAACGTTCACGTGGGCCTCCGAGGCCCTTGCATCCTTACAGCGCATCCTTCTTGTCGGCGCGCAGGAGGAGGGGGAGGGGGAGGGGGAGGGGAGGGGGAGGAGGAGGAGGAGGAGGAGGAGAGGAGGAGGAGGAGGAGGAGGAGGAGGAGGAGGAGGAGGAGGAGGAGGAGGGAGGAGGAGGAGGGAGGCGGAGGAGGAGGAGGAGGAGGAGGAGGAGGAGGAGAGCGAAGAGGAGGAGGAGGAGGAGAAGGAGGAGGAGGAGGAGGAGGAGGAGGGGAGGAGGAGGAGGGGGAGGAGGACAAGCTTGGTGCGCGCGCGTCATATCTGACGTCCGTCCCCTCCCTCCCATCCCTGATCGTGGCGTAGATCTCCTCTCTATTCGCACAGTCGGATGTCGAGCAGGGCAATGATCGCGAGGGGGTGCGCGATGCATCGTAGAGCACGGCATGGCATGGCGTGGCATTACGTAGTGAAGTATTGCATCACAAGGCACACAGCGGCGCAGAACAGAACACCGCACAGCATATCCTGGTAGGGCCCTGGGTTTTTCGGAAGGTAAATAGATAATCTTCGAAGGGTCGGGGCCGGTCTGGAGTCGCGGCTCCATGTTTAGCTCCCTGGGTTCAGCGACAAGCTCCCCACAAGGCGGGGCTCATGGAGAACACCCGCAAGCTCTGCTTTTCACATCGCCTTCTGAAAGCAGAAACGGGGCTCCCGCTTGATACTTCCTCCAAACGCCGCCGCACCGAAATGGGGGAGGGCCTTGTGCGGCCCCAAAGCTCAACGAATCGACAGCAGATGTGTAATCACTTCCGATGCTTTTTTTATCTGGGGGTAATTTTCTAAATTTGGGGCTTACGTTGAAGGACCGAAACCGCCCGCGCTGCAGCGGGAGCACGTTCTGGAACAACCAGAGGCGCAAAAATGGGGCCAACGCTTCAGCGGGAACAACTGTTTGCTAAAAAAGAGAAAACCCAATTCCCGGGAACCCGGGGTAAGCCAAACATCTTCCGGACGTCATCAGGGGAGAGAAGAAAATAGTATTCATATTGTGCCGCGGGTGGCCAAAGGGGCCGGAAGCTGGCCAGGGGATGTACGAGCTCCCATGGGGAGGAGGAATGCGGACTCGCGCCCAGACATGGCGTCCGCCTTGGGGTGTGCGTGGCCATGGCTGCGCCGCGCCTTGCCCTCTCGCCCGCCCCGTCCGCAGATGGGCCGCTCTTTGCTCAGGTCGGGCATGTCCTCCTACAGCCGGCTGTTGGACGAAAAATGGAAAATTATCCAACAGTAACCAAGATTAGTCATCAAAGAGCACGAAAAATCGTCCCCAGACGATGTGTTAACTACTCTTGAGAGTTCTCTTCCTGTAGATGGACATGGCCGACGTAACTCTTCGCCCGCCTCCGGCTGGCCGTGCAGCACGCGGAGGCGTTGCTCCGCATGCTCGAGGCCACGCCGGTGAAAGCGGAAAAAAGCGGGGGGGGGCGCCGAGGAGGCCATGCCGAGCAGCTCGTGAGCCTCGGTCGTCGTCGTCGTCGTCGCCGCCGCCGTCGCCGCCGAGGTCGTAGTCGACGTAGCTGGTCGTCGCCGCCACCGAAAAAACCCTCGGCCGCGAGGGCGCCCGAGGCCCCGGCGCGTAGAAGAGGATGGCGGCGACCGGGTTCTCCTGCGGCGCGGGGGGCAGCGCGCCGCCGCCGCGGCAGGGGCCGGCGCTGCCGGGCAGGCGGGCGGGAGGAGAGGGAGGGAGGCACACGGGGAAGAACGAGAGGAGGAGGGGAGGAAGGGAGAGAGGGGGAAGGAGGAGGGGGAGGAGGGAGGGAGGGAGGGAGGGAGGGAAGGAGAGGGGGAGGACGAGGGAGGAAACGACGAGGGAGGGAGTGAGGGAGGGGAGGGGACAAGCTGGGTGCGTTCGCGTCATATCTGACGCCCTACCCCTCCATCCCATTCCTTACCACGGCGTAGGTATCGTCTCTAAGTGCACAACCGGATGTCGAGCAGGGCGATGATCGCGAGAGGGTGCGCGATGCATGGTAGAGCACGGCATGGCATGGCGCAGACGAGCACGGCAGGGCGTAGAAAGTCACAGCATGGCGTGGCATTATGTAGCGACGTAATGTATCACAGAGCGTTGCAAGGCAAAGCATGGCATCGGACAACGGCGCAGAACACAACACCGCACATCATGTCATTGCATGGCGCTGGGCTCCTTGGAAGGTGAGTAGATCGTCTTCGAGACGTCTGGGCCGGTCTGGAATCGTGGCTCCACGTCTAGTTCCTTGGGCTCCCCGAAAAGCTCCACACAAGGCAGGGCTGATGGCGAGCATCCGCTGGCTCTGCTTTCAACATCACCTTCTCAAAGCAGAAACGGGGCTCCCGCTTGATACTTCTTGAAAACGTCGACTGCGGCCCTAAAAATCAACGAATTGTCACCGAATATGTATTCACTTCCGATGGTTTCTTCGGGGGGGGGTATTTTCTAGATGTTTGGGCCGATTTGGAAGGACCGAAAACGCCCGCGCTGCAGCGGTAGCACGATTTAGGACAACCAGAGGCGCAGAAATGAGGCCAACGCTTCGGCGGGAGTAACATTTGGAATAGAAACAACATGAAAACCCATTTCCATGGAATCCTGTGTAGAATGCAGTGCGCGGAGGGGGCAGGACATCTTCCGGACGTCATCAGGGGAGAGGGGAGAATAGTATTCATATTGTGTAAGTGTTGAGGGCGGTACAGTGGATGGAGGGACGTGGGAAGGACGAGGGAGGGAGGGAGGGAGGATGGAGGATGAGGACCGGAGAAACCCCAAGACGGAACAGCGATGCTGCAACACGCTCTCCTGTCTCGAGTCCCCACCTCCGCAGGAGCCCACGGGAGTCTGACGTGCGTCCCAATGCGGGCAGCGCCCACCTTGACAGACGAACGCTTCTTGGGCCTACCGTGCAGGCGAGACCCCGTTTCGCACAGGATCCACCTTCCATCCTTGTCCTTCTCGCTATAAGAAACAACCTCCTAACGCTCACGAGAACTCCATCCTGAAAAAGATGTCCTCTACCCGTGTAAGCTTCAGACAACCTCAAAGGTACTGCCCTAAATCTGGGGATGTCTCAAACGATAGCTCCATTAACAGACGAGGTACGCCCTCCATCCGTGCAACTGGTGCACAAGTCTGAACGTCGGATCGTCCGCTGAGTCAAGAGGCGTGCCGCATCAAACGCTGAACCCTCCCCTTACACAATATCCTCTCGCGTTCCCCTCCTCTCTCCTCTCACTTAACTACAGAAAAACTTCATAAACATAAAATGTTGGCGCTCCGCGCGGATTTCTTGGATCTGCGCTGGACCTCCCTCCCTGGCGCGCGGAGCGCGCCAGGGGCGGCGCCGGAGGCGCCGCCAGGGGGCGCCTAGCGCAGATCCAAGAAATCCGCGCGGAGCGCCAAACAATTCTATGTTTATGCCGGCTTTTCTCCTTCGAATAACGCCTGTTCGCTTGCTCTCGCCGCCCTGCCTGCTCTTCCGCCGCTTTCGGCACGGGACTCGCCCGAGGCCCCCCGCCCCGACCGTCCCCCACGCCTCGAGACCGCTGGCGCATGGCCAAAAGGTGGGCCGAGAACCAAGGATGCAAAAAGGGCACCCTTGGAGAGCGCGTTCCACTACTTGCAAAGTAATTACTCCCTCGCGGGGGATCTGCGATAAATCATATCACAGCAGACGGGTGTTTTTCGGACGCTTGCGAGTAGGCACTTTGCGAGTAGTGGAACGCGCTCGGCGACCCATGAGAAGCTCGTGACGGGTAGCCCCCGCATGAAGGGAATGATGGGCTCCCAGACGGATTCGCCCACTGCGGCGAGGAGCTGTTGCCTGCACGGGGCGTCGCGGCGGCGGCACCCTGCGACACGGCACGCCCTGCAAGCTGCTGACGTCGTGCCGCTCCGCGTCGTGGCACGGGACCCTGGGAAGAGCTCGGAACGCTGACGCTCGGGACCCGGGACGTGCTCCGCGTGCCGCGACGAAGCGCGGCGCGCCAGATGAGCATCGGTGAAACGATACTGACCCGAACCGGCGGCGCGGCACGCGGAGCAAGCGCCCCGGACCGCAGCCCCGCTCCGCGCGCACCCCCCACCCTCTGCGAGCTCCGCGATCGTCGGGTCGGGCGAAAGGGGGAGGGTCAGCGACTCGGCCCACGCAGCTGCTCTCCAGCGGCAGGACCGTCACCGGCTGCACGCCGCAATTTTCCTACCCCCGCCCCATTCCCTCTCCACACCTTTTTGAGCAGGGACCGACCGTCACGGCATTCCTATAGAGTAGGCCTACCGCGAGATCTTCTTGGAACCCAGAAATGTTCTTAGAACAAAAGCAATGTTCTTAGGACGTAAGCCCGATGTGTTGAAACAAGACAGTCTCAGCCAGAACTGTTCCAAGAAAACTTCGTGCAGACCACAAGGGAATCCTTAGAGAACATTCCTGGGTGGGCTGCTCGATACCCCCCCTTTCCCTCCCCCCCCCTGCGTCCGGCCCCGGGGGGGTCTGTGCCCCCCCCGCGAGACGCAGCAACGCCCCCACCCCCCCCCGGGCGCCAGGCAGACAACCACGAGTCGGCTAGACGCAAGAGTGACCCTGGGCAAGAGTGACCTTTGGTGCGCGGCTCTTTGGGGGCCGCAGGGGGACCAAACCTGGGCGCGCAAGCCGCTGCTTCCGCTTCGTTCTCAGCCATCTGAGGGCCCATCTGTGCCCGCACCAAAGGTCACTCCGGCGAGAGGTCACTCTTACGTCTAGTCGAACGAGAGACCGCCCAGGACGGTCCCCAAGGCCCAGGGCGGGCCCAGGGCGGGCCTCCCGCCGGCAGCGTCCAGGTCGACCTCGGGCCCCGAGGCCCCTCCGAGGCCTGAAGAGCTGGGCCCTCCTCGTCCTCCGCTTCCCCGCCTCCACCCCCTCAGAGCCACAGCCCCCCCCCTCTCCGAGACGCCGGGGGTCTGGGCTCTCATCATCATCTCCGTCCTCGTCCTCGTCGTCGTTCTCTCCTCCTCCTCCTCCTCCTCCTCCTCCTCCTCCTCCTCCTCCTGATCCTGCTCCTCCTCCTTCTCCTCCTCCTCCTCCTCCTCCTCCTGCTCCGCCTCCTGCTCCTCCTCCTGCTCCTGCTCCTGCTCCTGCTCCTTCTCCTGCTCCTGCTGCCCTCCTCCTGCTTGCTGATCCTGCTCATGCTCGTACTCTGGCCGAAGCGAAGGCAGCGCCGAGCGGGCCCTCGAGGGCGCCACCACAAAGTCCCGCCACACGCCCCGAAACAGCCAAAAAGGGCCCCCAGAGGCTGCCGTTCCTTCCTCCCGCGCGTCCTCTCAGCCTCTTGGTCCACGTCCTCCCCACCCCCCCCACCCCCTCGTCGTCGTCGAGGCCGTCGTCGTCGTCGTCGTCGTCGTCGTCGTCGTCGTCGTCGTCGGCCGCCGGTCGTCGGCCGTCGGCCGTCGGCGTTGGCCGTCAGCCGTCAGCCGTCAGCCGTCAGCCGTCAGCGGTCGTCGTCGTCGTCGTCGTCGTCGTCGTCGTCGTCGTCGTCGTCGTCAACGTCGTCGTCGTCGGCCGTCGTCCTCATGACCGCCATTACTCCCCCTGATGCTGCCGCTGCTCCTCCTGCCTGCTCCTTCGATGTATCCTGACGCCTCAACTATCTTGTTGTGTCCTTCAAGAACGGCTCGAACGTGCTGCCATCAAGCTCGTCTGTAGCGTGCGTCCTTCAAGGCGGGAACAGAAAGAACAAAAGACAGACACATATATATATATATATATATATATATATATATATATATATAGAGAGAGAGAGCGAAACATTACATACATGGAAAGAAATCCGCCACCGTGCCTCTGGCACGAAATGGAGAACCCAAGGCCCATACAGCCCTGAGTGGTGAAAGGTCTGTGAGTTTCTCAAAAGCCCGCCCCCCCCAACTTCCCGGGCACTCTCGGGCGGTACTGGGCCCAGCCGGGGTTTCTCGCGTGGGCCTACTGGACGGTCCCCTCGCCCAGGAGGGCCCCCAAACTGGCTAAGAAAGCCCCGGGAGGCCGCCCAAATGGTGCAGGAGGGCCCAGGATCGCTGAAAGATCGCTCCAAGACGCCCACGATGGCATCTACACGGCCCAAGAAGCCTCCAAGAAGAACACGTTCAAGAGGACCGCAAGAAGTAAACATCACTGATGTTGGTAAGGTTTTTGAATGATTTTTGTGTTCTCGGCTTCCCGATGCTCCAAAACGACCCAACAGGCTCCAATATCGCCCCAAGACAGACGAAGAGTCCTCCAGAAGACCCCCACAACGGCCCAAGAGGCCTCCGAGACGGCCCACGATGATCCCACAACGGCTACAAGATGCCGAGACAGGGGACCCGAACGGACATCTCGAGCCCTCGGCCCCGATTGGCCCCCAGGAGTCCCCAAGAGGCCCACAAGAAGAACCCAAAAAGCACCAAAGGAGCCCCTAACGAACTCCCTGGGAGAAGGAGGAGGAGGAGGAGAAGGAGGAGGAGGAGCATGAGGAGGAGGAGCAAGAAAAGGAAAGGAGGAGGAGGGAGAGGGGGAGGAGGAGGAGGAGGAGGAGG
>CAUYUJ010021280.1:105279-141705 GCA_963575745.1 Prorocentrum cordatum
GAGGAGGAGGGAGGAGGAGGGAGGAGGAGGGAGGAGGAGGAGGAGGAGGAGGAGGAAGGAGGAGGAGGAGGACGAGGAGGAGGAGGAGAGGAGGAGGAAGAGGAAGAGGAGGAGGAGGAGGAGCAGGAGGAGGAGAGGAGGAGGGAGGAGGGAGGAGGGAGGAGGATGTGGAGGAGGAGAAGGAGGGAGAGAAGGAGGAGGAGGAGCAGGAGGAGGAGGACGAGAAGGAGGAGGAGGAGCAGGAGGAGGAGGAGTAGGAGGAGGGAGGAGGGAGAGGGGAGGAGGGAAGAGGGATAAGGGAAGGAGGGGGAGGAGGGAGAAGGAGAAATAGGATGAGGAGAATGTGGAGGAGGAGGTGGAGGAAGAGGAGGGCGCAGGACGCAGCATAGAACGGCGAAGCATCTGAGAACGCGACAGCCCTCAGAGAAAACCAAGCAAATTACAGCTTAGAATGGACGAGCCTGATGCCAGTTGCTGGGTGCCTGCCTTCAGAGAGCCAGTCCCTGGCTCGCCGGCGGGCAAGATTGGGGGGCTTCGTGGGGCAGGGGTCACCAAGGGCCTCGATCCTGGCCGAGCCCAAGGCAACTCGGGCCGCGCAAAGCCCACAGAACAGGAAGGACCCTGCCCTGTGAATATGGTGCCCGTCGCACACGAGTAGACTCCCACCCGCCTCCACACCCAAACTGGCAGCCGCAGCGGCATAGGCAACCTCATCCTCCCCCTCGGCATGCTGGCGCCAGCCGAGCCGCTCGGCCAGAGCAGCAAGCTGGCGCAGCATCGGCCCGGGCTCACACCTAGCCCCTGGCTTGAGCAAAGACTTGCCACTGGCTGGTGTCCGAGCAACCGCCAAACATTGTCTGCACTGCAACGCCGAGGAACCAGGAGCCAGGGGCACGGTATCGTGAGCAACAATAGCAAGCCTCGGCCTTTCCTCCTTTTGCGGCTGTGGAGGGGCTGGGGCAGCACCAGAAACATCTGGCCGAGCGCAAATAATCTGAACCGCTCGGGCCAAAAACTGCCATGACAACTTGCACTCTAAAACGGTCTCCTGGAAGGACGCGGCCGCAACGTCGGCAACAGCAACATCAAGGGCTCCAAGCGTGGCCAAGAAGTCCGCCCAAGCATTACCCGTGAACCTCCAAATTTCGCAAGCACACGCTCCTTGCTCTATTCAGCTCTCCAAACAGAGGTGCGCAGGAGTCCAGTGGAACTCGGGGCGCATAGCATGGCGAGCACAAGCACGAAATATGCTGCGCCGAATCGACGCGTGCGGGACAAGGCCATGCTCAAGGTTGGGATCCCAACCTTGCCCCTCGTGAACAAACGAAAGGTGATCACTAGTTATGACGGGAGGCTGGTCTCCAGAAGGCCCCAGGGAAACTGCATCGAGCCCAGCCCACCTTTCGGACCAAGGGACCGACTGGAAGCGCCCTGGGAGCCCGCAGAACCTGGCTCTCAAGGGCCAACCGTCCTCGGAGATCTCGACAACGCTCCAGCCACATCGAGTGGCTTCGGGCACCGCGCTGTGCAGCCCCGACCCGTCAGTGAACCTATATCTACCCCAAGGACAGTCCGCGAGAGCCCAGGTGAGCACCGGCGGCCGAGCTAAGGGAGGGGGCAATTGGATGGGGAGCGAGGGAAGCCCGTAGAGGAGAAGAACGCGATCCCAATCAGGAGGACCGATGTTGACCTCGTACCCTTTGTCCCGCAAAGCCTGCCTACGCGCCCAAACATCTCCGGGAAACCTATGCTGCCCGCCTCCTCCTTCCCAGACACGATGGCACACGAGCAATCATAGAGTTGGTGGCCCAATGTGCCGTGGGGGGCCTAGCAGAAAGTGCACGCAGCAGACGGGGCCAGCCCAGCCGCATGCTTGCGAGCTGGTGGCCACAACCCTCTAGACCAGAGCGCACGGAGCGACCCCTGCCGGCCACCCGCGGGGAGGGAAAGAATCGCGAGGCGCATCGCTCGAGCCCAACAGTACTCTGAGCCCGTCGCTTCTGGCCAGTGGAAGGGGACCCTGCGCCAGAGCCAACGATCCACACCATCGCGCAACAAATTGCGGACCTCGCACGGCGAATACACACAGCGAGATATTGTCTCCGAGGTCTGAGGTGAGAAGGTGGGGAGCGGCCATGTCCCACCCGACCCTGCGAAGGGAGAGAAGAACGGCAGAAATCGGCCCAAAGCATAGCCTCCAGGTCCCCTGGGCTCCGAGCTTATCCCGGATTTTGCTCCAAGCCCTCATCAACACACTAGGGGAAGTCCTACCATCACAGAGCCAACACGCATACATGGCGACAAGGGGGCATGTGGCATCAAAAGTGAGATCATACAGCCTATCCCTCTGCGTGCACGTATAAACTGTGAGGGAGGCCAGGCCACGCCTAGCGCTCACCAACTCCCCTGCAAAAGCACGGAGTTTCATGAGAGTGGTGTCAATGCGGCCTACCACATAAGCCCCATGGCTACCCGACGGCAAAACCCCCGTGCGCCACAGAACCCGGACCTTCAGACCCCAGCCCTCCTAAGGTCGCGAAGCCGGCCCCGCCTCCCAAGCACCGCCCCTAACCTCTTCCTCTCAAGGGCTCTGTGGGCGGTGCCTCCTGCAAAGGTGTCGTGGCCAAGATTCCGCGCCGTCCGAAACGCCTGGAGCTTCAGTCTGGCCGCTTTCGACTTCACAGCACGAGCTGCTTCCGTCGAGGACGCAAGATAACCGGACTTGGAGGCCTGCAACAGGAACCCTAGCTGGCGGGTGTAGCCGGCAAAAGCCGTGAACGCATCAAAGACACACCCGGCATGCTTCGCCTGGCTTCCTATCCACTGAAACAGCACATCATCCTTGAGGCCTCGGGGCACCACACATTCGAACTCCCTCTTGAGCCTCTGGAGGGGCCGAAGGAGGAGGACCTGCATGAGGGTGGTGGCGTGGGAGCAGCCCGCCAAAATTCCCTGGAGGAGGAGGACGACGACGAGTGGGAGAAGGGGGAGGAGGAGGAGGAGGAGGAGGAGGAGGAGGAGGAGGAGGAGGAGGAGGAGGAGGAGGAGGAGGACGAGGAGGAGGACGAGGAGGAGGAGGAGGACGAGGAGGAGGAGGAGGCGGAGGCGGAGGCGGAGGAGGAGGAGGAGGAGGGAGGAGGAGGAGGAGGAGGGAGGAGGAGGAAGAGGAGGAGGAGGAGAGGAGGAGGAGGAGGTGGAGGAGGAGGAGGAGGAGGAGGAGGAGGGAGGAGGAGGAGGAGAGGAGGAGGAGGAGGAGGAGGAGGAGGGGGAGGAGGAGGAGGAGGAGGAGGAGAGGGAGGAGAAGGAGGGGGAGAAGGAGGAGGAGGAGGAGGAGGGAGAGGAGGGACGGAGGAGGGAGAGGGGGTGAGGGAGGAGGTAGGAGGGAGGAGGAGAGGAGAAAGAGGAGGAGGAGGAGGAGGAGGAGGAGGAGGAGGGAGAGAGGAGGAGGAGGAGAGGAGGAGGAGGAGGAGAGGAGGAGGAGGGGGAGGAGGAGAAGAAGGAGGAGGAGGAGGGAGAGGGGGAAGAGGAGGAGGAGGAGGAGGACGAGGAAAAGGAGGAGGAGGAAGAGGAAGGAAAACTTAATATGACCGTGAAGAAAAACAACACGTAAAAAAACAATACGTAAACAACAATACGTAAACGTGAGAAGAAACAACACGTAAAAACAATGCGTACAAACAACACGTACAAACAATATCCAAACACAACACGTAACAACAGCAATTAAAATCAATACGCACAAAACAATAAATACAAACACTACGAACAAACACAACGCATAAACACAAGACGTAACAATACGTTAAAACAGCACGTGACCACAACGCGTAACCACTACGTAAATACAACGCGTAATACACGTGGAAATTCGCTCAAACCACGTAAACACAACACATACAAACAACACGTAACACAATACGTAAAACAACACGTACGAGCAGCACGTACATCAATAGGTACATGCAAAGAGCATTTAAAGTAACTGTGAGGAAAACAAGACGTAACACCATACGCAAAACAACACGTAAATAATAATCATCACGTTCACACACCACATCCACATCACACGTAAGAACAATACGTAAAACACTGTGTAGACAACATAACACGAACAACAAATAATCACACCGCGAACTACACGTAAACTTGCGCTTAACACACGTAACCACAACACATAAACACAACACATCAAACAAACACGTAAAACCAACCCGTAAACATTAAAACGTAAACAAACAATACGTACAACATCACGTAAACACAACACGTAAACATGATACGTAAAAACAATACGTATGAACAACGCGCATGAACAATATGTAAACACAACACTTACAAACAAAACGTACAAACAGCACGTGATCACAACGCGTAAACACTACGTAAACACAACGCGTATTACACTTGAAAATTCGTTCAACCCACGTAACAACAACACGTAAAACCAACACGTAAAAACAATGCGTACAACAATACGTAAAACAACACGTAAAAACACGTACGAACAACACGTACATCAATACGTAAATGCAACGAGGGATTAAATTAACCGTGCGGAAAGCAATACGTGAAACAATACGCATAACAGCCTGTAAATCATACAAACACGTTAAAACAACACATCAACACAACACGTGAAACCAATACGTACAACACTATGTAGACAGCATAACACGTAAAAACACGTCCACACCACCAACACAATTGCGACTACGACAAACAACATCAAGACCAGCACAATAGGGGGAGGAGGGGGAGGGGGCTGGGCGGGTCTATAGTGTAGGAGTGTGTGCTCCTCGGCCTCCTTACGGCGGGCGGCGCCTGGCGTCGGGGCTGCGGTGGCGAGGGCGAAAGGAGGAGGAGGAGGAGGAGGAGGAGGAGGAGGAGGATGAGGAGGAGGAGAGGGAGGAGGAGGAAGAGAGGAGGAGGAGGATGAGGGGGAGGAGGAGGAGGAGGAGGAGTAGGAGGAGGAGGAGGAGGAGGAGGAGGAGGAAGAGGAGGAAGAGGAGGAAGAGGAGTAAGAGGAGGGGGAAGGGGGAGGGGGGAGGAGGGAGGGGGGAGGGAGGAGGGAGGGGGGAGGAGGGAGGGAGGAGGAGGAGGAGGAGGGAGGAGGGAGGAGGGAGGAGAAGGAGGAGGAGGAGGAGGAGGAGGAGGAGGAGGAGGAGGAGGAGGAGGAGGAGGAGGGCGAGGAGGAGGAGGAGGAGGAGGAGGAGGAGGAGGAGGAGGAGGAGGGAGGAGGAGGAGGAGGAGGAGGAGGAGGGAGAGGAGGAGGGGAGGAGGGAGGAGGAGGAGGAGGAGGAGGAGAGGAGGAGGAGAGGAGGAGGAGGAGGAGGAGGAGGAGAGGAGGAGAGGAGTAAGAGGAGTAAGAGGAGAGGGGAAGGGGGAGGGGGGAGGAGGGAGGGGGGAGGGAGGAGGGAGGAGGGAGGAGAGGAGGGAGGAGAAGGAGGAGGAGGAGGAGGAGGAGGAGGAGGAGGAGGAGGAGGAGGAGGAAGAGGAGGAGGAGAGGAGGAGGAGGAGGAGGAGGAGGAGGAGGAGGGGGAGGAGGAGGAGGAGGAGGAGGAGGAGAGGAGGAGGAGGAGGAGGGAGGAGGAGGAGGAGGAGGAGAGGAGGCGCCTGGCGTCGGGGGCCGCGGCGGCGAGGGTGAAAGGAGGACGAGGAGGAGGAAGAGGAGGAGGAGGAGGAGAGGAGGAGGAGGAGGAGGAGGAGGAGGAGGAGGAGGAGGAGGAGGAGGAGGAGGAGGAGGGAGGAGGGAGGAGGAGGAGGGAGGAGGAGAGAGGGAGGAGGAGGGAGGAGGGAGGAGGAGGGAGGAGGAGAAGGAGGAGGAGGAGGAGGAGGAGGAAGAGGAGGATAAGGAGGAGGAGGACGGCGCCGGACGGGCCAGGGTGCTCCTGGCCCGTCCGGCGCCGTCGCAAGACGTTGAGGGCCTCTCTGGGCAAACTTGGGGCCGTTCGGGGCGCTTCGTGGAGGCCATCTTGGGCGTCTTGGAAGCCTCTTGGGGCGTCTTTGGGCGCTCTTGGGACCGTCTTGAGCGACTCTTGGGCCGACCCGTGGAAATCTTGGAGGGCTCTTGGGCGCTTTTAGGGCGATATTGATGGCCATCTGGGCCGTCTTGGGCCGTCGGAAAGCAGAAAAATAGCAAGCCCCGAAATCTTTTGAAGGCTGAATGGCCCAAGCGTGGAACCGGCCATCCATGAGTCTGGCCTCTTGGGGCTCTCTTGGAGGGCCTCCTGGGGGTCTTGAAGCTTTGTTAAGCCTTCTTGGATCTATCTTGGGCTATCTTGGGCTGTCTGGAGGCAATATTTGGGCGTCCTCGTTGTTGCGCGCACTATTACTTAACATCGAAGACTGATAGGTTTCTAATGGTGTCAAAAGAGAGCATCTGATGACTCAGAAGGGAGGTTTGGGCGGCATCCGGACAGCGAGGGCCGGGCTCGTTTTAAGTAAACAGTCACACACTTCGTGCTCTTCGACCTCCCAGAACTCCACTCCCGGGCTACATTTTGAATGCCCGGAGCCAACTGTAAGCCACTTCGTGCTCTTCGACTTCCCAGAACTCCATTCCCGGGCCACATTTTGGATGCCCGGAGCCAACTGTAGGCCACTTCGTGCTCTTCGACTTCCCAGAAATCCATTCCCGGGCCACATTTTGGATGCTCGGAACCAAGTGTAGGCCACTTCGTGCTCTTGGACTTCCCAGAACATCATTCCCGGGCCACATTTTGAATGCCCGGAGCCAACTGTAGGCCACTTCGTGCTCTTCGACTTCCCAAAACTCCACTCCTGGGCCACATTTTGAATGCCCGGAGCCCACTGTAGGCCACTTCGTGCTCTTGGACTTCCCAGAACACCATTCCCGGGCCACATTTTGAATGCCCAGAGCCAACTGTAGGCCACATCGTGTTCTTCGATTTCCCAGAACTCAACTACTGGGCCACATTTTGAATGCTGAGGCAAGCTGATGCTGAGGCTGAGGCAGGCTGAGGCTGAGGCTGAAGCTGAGGCTGAAGCCGAGGCTGATGGCAGACTGAGGCTGAGGCTGAAGCAGGCTGAGGCTGAGGCTGAGGCAGGCTGAGGCTGGTGCAGGCGGAGGCAGGCTGATGCTGAGGCAGGCTGAGGCTGAGGCTGAGGCTGATGCAGGCTGAGGCTGAGGCAGGCTGAGGCTGAGGCCGAGGCTGAAGGCAGACTGAGGCTGAAGGCAGGCTGAGGCTGAGGCTGAGCAGGCTGAGGCTGAGGCTGAGGCAGGCTGAGGCTGAGGCTGAGGCAGGCTGATGCTGAGGCAGGCTGAGGCTGAGGCTGAGGCTGATGCAGGCTGAGGCTGAGGCAGGCTGAGGCTGAGGCCGAGGCTGAAGGCAGACTGAGGCTGAGGCTGAAGCAGGCTGAGGCTGAGGCTGAGGCAGGCTGAGGCTGAGGCTGAGGCAGGCTGATGCTGAGGCAGGCTGAGGCTGAGGCTGAGGCTGATGCAGGCTGAGGCTGAGGCAGGCTGAGGCTGAGGCCGAGGCTGAAGGCAGACTGAGGCTGAGGCTGAAGCAGGCTGAGGCTGAGGCTGAGGCTGAGAGCTGAGGCTGAGGCTGAGGCTGAGGCTGAGGCAGGCTGATGCTGAGGCAGGCTGAGGCTGAGGCTGAGGCTGATGCAGGCTGAGGCTGAGGCAGGCTGAGGCTGAGGCCGAGGCTGAAGGCAGACTGAGGCTGAGGCTGAAGCAGGCTGAGGCTGAGGCTGAGGCAGGCTGAGGCTGAGGCGGGCTGAGGCTGAGGCTGAGGCTGAGGCAGGCTGAGGCAGGCTGAGGCTGAGGCTGTGACTGCGACTGCCGTTGCCGCTGCGACTGTCATCGCGAATGCGACTACGACTGTGAGAACAGCAGGATTCTACAACTGGATTCTCATCTGAATCTTAAGGGGAATGCTTCCAGATATGCTCCTACACATCGCTGTTAGGTTGCTTTGCTGGGATAATGTTTACGTGTCGTTGTTCCTCCTCCTCCTCCATCATCATCACCATCATCATCATCATCAGCATCATCATCATTATCATCATCATCGTCATCATCATCACCATCATCAGCATCATCATCATATCCTCCTCCTCCCTCGTTGTTGCCCGGTCTAGGCTAGAGGAAGACAGCCCATCGCCTGGACAAATGGAAGATAATCCAGTCTTGCAAAGGGAGATATGCCCTCCTTCTACGAGGAGGTCCCACTGCTACTTGAACTTTTGGCGTTTCTAGCTGGCGCAGCCGCGCGGCGCGCGCAGCTCGGCCTCGGCCCGGGGGGCGCGCGGGCGGCGCTGCTCTCCGGCACCGCCACGCCCGGCGCGCGGCTCGGCCTCGGGGGCGCGGACCTCGCTTGCGCGGCCGCCGCCGCCCTCGCCGCAACGCTGGCCGTCGCCTTCGCCTTCGGCGCCGCCCTGCCCCGGCTGCCAGCTCTCGCCGCCAACTCGCTCTGCGTCGCATTGTCGTCGCTGGTGTCCGCGCCCCCGACCAACAGGCGACGTGGCGACTCGCGTGGGTCTCGCCGCGCATCTCGGCCGGCATGGACCTGCTGCGGCCTCTGGCCGGGGCCCGCTCTGCTGGGCCCGTCGCGGCCCTCGCGGGCCGGGATCCCCTGCGTCGCCGACTAGCCCGCGGCGCGGGAGGCTCGGGCTCAGGGGGGCCGGGGCGCTCCCGCTCCGCAGGCCGCAAGGCAGCGGCCCCGACTCTGGCGGGCTGCGTCGGCCAGCCCAACCATTGGTCGAGGTCGCAGTTCTCTCGGATGGCGCACGCGTGCGGACAGCGGCCAGTGCGCCGCGAGTACCAGCGCGATGGCGTCGCGGAAGCGCCCTTGCGAACGATCGCGCAGCGGCAGCCCCGGGGCGCCCTTGGCGCTGATGGGCACTTTATCTGGCGCCTCAGCCGCGGTTCCCCCAGGCTCGACAAGCAGCCTGGGGGCGCCGTCAGTGCGTGCGCCTTCTCCTCGTCAATGGGGGGCCCCGCCCACGCGCGGCTGGTGCTCTCGATTTCCGCCGCGACGTCCTCCATGCCGCCCCCGGCCCTCACTTTGGCGATCCCGCGCTCGAGGTTGGAATGCCCCTGCCCCGGCGGTTGCTGACTGGCGCCGCGCCCCCGGATATTTGTTCGAGCCATGCCGAAAAAACAATGCGCCGTCCAACGCCAATCGCGGCCCTCGCCCCGCTGAGCGGGGTAGCACGGCCTCTGGCGCAAGTGCCTCTGGCCCGCCCATCGCCCGCGCCCGTGCGCGCGCCTCGAGCGGGCCAAGGTCGTGAACCACAACAAATGGAACATCGCGTCGGCGGTCATGCAAACGCTCTCATGGCCTAAGCCCAATACGACGTGTCCTCTGGGGTTCACCTCCTTGAATTTCGCCTCCAACCCTGGGAAATGACCCAGCCCGACTTGCTGGGCGGCCCCCAAGTGGCGTCGACCCAACTCCGCCTGGACCTGCTGGAAAGCGGCCAGATGCACCCCGCGGTCTTCGCGGGGGTCACAGACTATGCATACAGGCCGAGCACTCCTCCTCCAGCGCCCGCGCAGCTTCCTGTGCTGTAACATATCAAATGCGGCGCGCCGAAAACGTAGCGCAGCCAATTGATATCCCACGCGACGTCCGCGCCCGCCACAAAGCCGTCGAAATGGCGCCCGCCACCTCGCAACCGCGACAGCTCTGCGAAGAAGCGCGGGAGTGGCAGAACGAAGGAAGTGATGGTGGGGCCCCTGACTACGTGGACGAACGCAACGAACCCGTTGTCCTTGTCCTGCCGCTCCCCCACGAAAGCGCCAAACGCAACTGACCAAGTCTTCGCCCGCCTGCGCCGCCCAAACAACGCCCACCGGCGCCTCGCAAGCAGCGCGCGCAGCGATCCAGGCTGCAATGGGGCCATGTGGGCGTCCAACATGCACTTGTGAACTTCGAAGCCCATCACCGCGTGCCCTTGTCTCTGAAGACTGAAGACGATCTGCAATGCGCATGATGATGGCCTTGCGGGATGCAGTCAGCGGCTCGTGCTGCGGAGGAAGCAAGCGATCGCCGCCCTCTCTCAGCCGCACCTCCACACCAACGCATTCCCCCGCTCGGCTTACCTCCAAGTTGTACTCCCCGCGCTCACACCCCCCCTGATGCTGAAGCCGCGCTCGCGGTTGGCGGCGCCCTCAGACGAACTGAAACACTGGCAAGACGTGCGCGCCCAGCGGTCCCCGCTGCCAATGCCGTAAGCCTCCTTGGACCATGCCTGCGCGCGTGGCCCCAGCCGGCACCCTGGGCGCCCACGGACCCAGAGAGCTACTGCCCGTCGCAGATCCGTAGTGTCATGGTCGGTGTCTTTACGTACTGTTTCCACGCATGGCTTTCACGTATTGTTTGTACGTTTTGGTTTACGTACTGTTTGTATGCATTGTTTGTACGTATTGTTTTACGTATTGTTGTTTTACATACGGTTTTTACGCATTGTGTTTACGTATTCTTGTTTTACGTAATGTGTTTACGTATTGTTTGTACGTAGTGTTTGTAAGTATTGTGTTTACGTTTTGATTGTACGTCTTGTTTTCACGTTTTGCTTTTGCGTATTGTTTTCACATATTGTTTTTCCATGCTGTTTTCCCTTACCCAGGCTCTGCCTAGAAGGGTTCTTACTCGGTAAGCTTAATGGGCCGGGCAGTGGGGCCCGCCCCCGGCGGTTCACCCAGTATCCGCCCCGCGGTTGCCCCAGTGACCCTCCCTTAGTTTCGCGTTGCGTATCTCGTCTTAGCTTAGCTTATTTCATCGTACCTTAACTTCGCTTCATCTTACCTCAGTTTTGTCCTAGCTGAGCTTACCTTCATCTTAGCTTCGCTGAGCTGTAGCATAGCAGAGCACAGCACAGCACAGCATAGCGCAGCATCGCATATCATAGCATAGCCCAGCATAGCATAGCATAGCATAGCATATCATAGCATAGCGCAGCACAGCATAGCACAGCGCTGCATTAGCATAGCATAGCATAGCCAAGCATACCATAGCACAACATAGCATAGCATAGCATAGCATAGCATAGCGCAGCTTAGCAAATCATAACGTAGCATATCATAGTCTAGCATAGCACAGCGCAGCACGACATAGCATATCTCAGCATAACATCGCATATCATACCATAGCGTAGCATAACATAGCATATCATAGCATAGCGCAGCATAGCATAGCAAAGCAAGTAATGATGTTGTCCTAGGGGCTCCAACTTCTAGGTAGGGTCGCACTGGGGTAATGCTTCTCACGTTTATGTATTGAATGTACAGATTGTGCTTACGTGTTGCTTTTCTCACGGCTAACATTATTTGCTCACGGTTAGGAATTACCATTGGAGGAGGAGGAGGAGGAGGAGGAGGAGGAGGAGGAGGAGGAGGGGGAGGAGGAGGAGGAGGAGGAGGAGGAGAAGGAGGAGGATGAGGAGGAGAAGGAGGAGGAGGGGGAGGAGGAGGAGGGAGGAGGAGGAGGAGGAGGAAGAAAATGCTCCACTTTTCCTAAGGCCAGGCTATTCTCGCTGCAGCTGCCGCCGGGCTTGTCTGGCAGCAGCAGAGAGACAACAGAAAAAGGACCAGCTGGCCAACTTGCCTCCAGCGACTGCCAAGCTTGCGGTAGTGCGAGAGCACTCTGAGAGAGGCGCAAAGTGGAGTGGTTGGGCTCGAAAACCGCTTGAGCACAGACAGTTGCGGCCAGAGCGGAAACATTCAGCATTGCACACTGTTGCACGATGCTACATGCTCCACTTTTCCTAAGGCCAGGCTATTCTCGCCGCAGATGCGGCCGGGCTTGTCTGGCAGCAGCAGAGAGACAACAGAAAAAGGACCAGCTGGCCAACTTGCCGATATCCGCCAAAATCTAGCGACCTGGCGGTTGAGGCGGCACTTTTCAGCCGAAATTCCCAACAGTGCAAGCGCACCGCGGAGACACCCAGCAGCGAGGCGCCGTTATCATCACGCCGCGCCATCAAGCGAGGGGCCCCCATCATCGTCTAGCGGCGTCGACACATGACGCCCACAAAGAAACCAAGCGAGGAGGGTAGGGCTCTGCGACCAACGTCCAGAGCTTGCCTCCTGGTGCTTTGCCTTCTAAGACCTGATGGCGGTCACCAGAATATTTGCAGCGAGGACCATTGCATTCTGCGCGCAGGCTCCAGCGCACATGGGATACCCGCATTCCAGCAGGCAATGGTAGTGGCTTTCCGCCATGGGTTCCGAATTTGCAATATACAGTATTGATCAGACAAGCTTTTCGCAACAGAGGGGCCAGAATTGGCTGCTGCCACAGCCAAGACGACCTGGGGTTCTCCAAAGACACAGGCACGCTAAATCTGATGCAGCTTCGAATGATACGGACCGAGGCCTGGGCCAGACGATTTCCGACCGACACCTTGGTCGCATCCACGACAAAAAGCTCAGGAAGGCCCCCAGGATACAGTTTGGACCTGAGGGGGCCCCCGGGACTGCCAAGCTTGCCTCGCCTTGCTGTCGAAAAGCTGCTGCATGGCGTGCCGAGATGCACCCAGCCTGCGCTGGGAACGCACTTCAACACGCGCCTAATTACTGCTTCTTTTGACAAGTCTTGCTTAAGTGAGTCTCGAATGTCCCAAGTGGCCGACCGCCAGCCTCTGCGAGCCAGGGCCTGAGAGAGGCCGCGCTCGCCCGAAAACAATTCCAAAAACAAGGGCCTCACGCAAGACCCGCGTCGTGGCATCTGCTCTCGAACTTTACGTCGTGCTTGAACCTGAGTCCTGCCTCGAGGCTGCTGGTTGAACTGGCCATCAGCAGCTGGTAGTCCCGCTGCAGCGTCGCCGTGCGCCGCATCACCCGCGAGCTTTTCTCGTACCTCTGCGCGGCCGCGGCACGCTCGAACATGGCAGTGGAGACCGCGGCCCACCTCGGAAAGAGGAGCTCCGCCGAGAAGCTCTTCTGCCTCGCCAGCCGCTTCACCAGCGCACCCAGGTCGCGCCTCGACGTGCCATCCAGCAGGATCGAGTCGTCGAAGCCCTTCGTCTTGGTCGGCAGCAGCTCCTCCTCTGGCTTCGGCTCCAGCGACGCGAAGCGGTAGTCGCTTCCGGCCTCTGACTGGGCTGGGACCGCACGGTTGGCCTGGAGCGACAGCAGCTCGCCTGGCCGAAGGTAGGCGTCCGCCGCAAGCACCGCCGCCAGAGCCGCCAGCGGCTGCCTGCGCCTGATCAATGCCAGCGCGATGGACGCCACGGCGGCCCACGGCACGGGCGCCCGTATCACCAGCGGCAGCAGATGCCGCCAGCCCTGCAGCGCCTTCGCCTCCCTCGGCAGCTTCAGCAACCGCATGGCATGATGGAGCCTCGGCCAGCGATGGCCTACTGCCGCCAGCAGCTTGGCCCCGCCGCTGCAGGGCCCCCCCTGCGCGAACAGGAGGTCCATGTACTCCACCAGGGCCTCCCTGAGCAGCGGGTAGGTGTCGAGCGCCAGGCCGTTGATGCTGCAGAAGCCGAAGAACCGCTCCCGCTTCCGCTCGCAGTCCTCCGTGGTCTTCGCCGTCGCGTTTTCCTGCTCCAGGACGGTCGGCCCACCAGTACCAGCTATCCTCACGAGAACCTGGTCCCTTGCTCCAGCCGCCGGAGGCGGGAGGAGGCCTCTCGGCCTCGAAGGGGATCGGCGAGACCTCGTTGATGAGCCGCGCAGCCGCCCTGTCGAGGTACCCTGGGCCGCCGCCACTCTGCCATGGCCCCACGACAGCGTCGGGCACCGGGCCGCTCCGCCGCTGCAGCCGTCTCTCGGGAGCCGGCCCGCCGACGGCGGAGGGGTGCCAGGCGCGCCTGCACCAACCGGCGCCGGAGGCGCTGCTACACGCCTCAGGCACTTCTCCGCAAGCCTCGCGCCGGTGGGCTCCCAACGCAGCTGCCGCCGCCTTCTCCGCCGGCGTGTCGAACCATCGGCTGGGCTCATCGCTGCGGTTCAGCTCACTCGCAATCCACCTCACACAGGTGCGAGAGAAGGTGGCCAGAGAAAGCGCGGCCCACTTCCTGATCAGAAAGAGTACGGGTACAGATGCAGCTCGCCCCTTCTCCAGACTCAGAACCATGCCCATGTTGTCACACAGAAATAGATGATGCTTGTGATGATGTCTAGCTTGTCTGCATTTGCGCCTCCACACAAATAACACCGCTCTCAACTCCTTCAGGTGGATTGCCTCCTTCCCGTGATACCTTCTCGCTTGTACAGTCCTCCAATTAACCCCCTCCTTGGTGAATGATGCTGGTAGCTCAGGAAACTGATGATTGATGCAAATGGCAATGTCGTCGTCGTAGTGTTCTCCATTTTCAGCGAAAGCCTCAAGTCCGTCGAGTGGCAGAGCGCCACCCAATGCCCGATCCCGAGGACGGCCGGCCCCCTCGACCTTGAAGCGCCAGCGTTCACTCCAGCGCCCCACTTGCTTCACCTCAGACACCGGGAAGTCCGCCTCCTGCACGGCGTAGCCGCTCAGCGTAGCGTCGGAGCAGGTGACCAACCCAGACCGCGGCATATCGAATTGCACCGCGAGCAGCGGCATGATGTGCATGGCGTTCTGCAGCTCCTGCCTCACAGAAGGCCAGAGCAGGCTGGGCGCCCGGTAATGCCGCCGAGCGAAGTCGTAAGCGGCGCGGAAGATACAAAGCGCCGGGCGGTTCAGCAGCATGGCATGCGTAAAATGGCCGATCAGCTTCTCGACGCCCCTGCCTGCCACCAGCCGCCGCCGCAGCAGCGCACGCGTGCCCTGCACCAGCCGCCGCCGCTTGGAGGAGGCCAGGCGGCGCCGGAGCTTGATACCATCCAGCTCCAGGCCCAGCGCCTCGACGACATGCTTGCCCTCCTCCACCTCGTGCAGCGGCAGCCCGACGCTGGACATCTTCTTGGCCGCCTGCTGCCTGGCGTCGGCAGAGGCGCCGGGTCGAGACGAGACGGAAACCTCATTGTCCACGTACACGATGCGGGGAACAGGCGTAGCCGAGGTCGTCGGGGGCACCGGCATGTCCCCAGGCTCTGCCTCAAGCCCGACCATCGCCGCCGTCGACGCCAGCTGGATGGAGGTGGGGCGCCTGAGGTTCTGATTGACGGACCTGGCATCCACTATCAGGCGCAACTTGCCCGACTTCTTGCGTACGAAGAATATCCCAACCTCAAATTCACGGCGATTACGGAGCTCCACCATGCCCCTGTTCAGCAGGTCCTGCACGAACCTGGTGTACTCGCCTCTGTCCGCCTTGAGCGTCTTGTCCCAGTAGACCTTGCAGGCCGCTGGCGGCTCCTCCTCAGCCCGAAGCAAGAGCGCGGGGACCGTCGATCACCTCCTGGCGGTCAGGGTCTGGCAACACGTCCAGCAAGTCAACCGAACCTGCGGTGTCCGGCCACGAGACCAAGCCGCGATCATACAGCGCAACCACGGAGAGGTCCTCGGACGCGTAGTCGAGGGCCTCGGTACCGAGCAACTCCTGAAGGGCTGCCTCGGGGGCGGGCAACGGGCCCGGCCCGGCGGC
This sequence comes from Prorocentrum cordatum, assembly GCA_963575745.1. Lineage (NCBI taxonomy): Eukaryota > Dinophyceae > Prorocentrales > Prorocentraceae > Prorocentrum > Prorocentrum cordatum. Next base: position 120,763 of record CAUYUJ010021280.1, read on the forward strand.
CTGTCGTCAGTGACCGCGCGCAGGATGCCGTCAAGCGCCGAAGACTGTGCCTGCGAGGGTCTTCCTCCAGGCAAAAAAGAGCCGTCCCCGTACAGGTTGTTGAGGGCGGCGATGCAGTTGTTCGAGCGTCGGCCGATGGCCGCCTTCCTGCCCAGACGCTGAGCAGCACGGCGAGGACCTCGGCGCTGTTCAGGAGAGCTATAGGTGACCTCGGGCAAAGGGAACAGATCCCGAGGCACCGCCCTCTCCATAGTGCGGCCTGAATCTACGACCCGGGACGGCCAGCCCCCGGATCCTGAGTCCATCATGACCTCTTAGGAGCGCACGCAAGCGTACGCTCCTTGGCAGCCTCCTTCTCTTCCTTCAAGATGGACGATTCGCGGGCAGCCCACTCGGCCACCCACTTCTGAAGCTCCGGGGCCTTCCACGCACCTCCCGTGCGCCACGCCCTGCCCAGGTAGTAGCCCTGCAGGTCGAAGTCCTTCCCGGCCTCCTGCTTCTTCTTGATCCGCTGCTTGGTGTGCCGGGAGTGGAGGCACAGGCTCCCCATGCCCGCCAAGTCCGACACGTCGAGCTGAACGAGAGCGGTCGCCAGCTCAATGATCTCCGAGAGCATCCCATGCGTCACCGCGTTGAGCTCGACATCCTGCAGCTCGCTCTCGTGCTTCCAGGTCGAGAGGCGCTCGAAGGGGCCAGCCGCCTGTTCAGCTATCTCCTTCACCAGGTCCAAAACCGAGCGCGGCCCTTCCCAGCACCCAATCATCAAAGCCACACATCTCCGAGCTGTTCGCCACACTCTTCATGTTCTCGAAGCGCCGTCCCGCGCTGTCGCGCAGCACCGGCAGGGTGCGCGCGTCCTCGGAGCTCGGCGCTCCTGGCGCCCGCACCAGCGGAGTGTCCGTGCCCTCCACGTCGCTGTTCCTCTTCGTCCGGCGCCTGAACAGCTCGATCACCTCACTCTCCTGCTCCCCAACCTCCACGCGATACAGCACCGCGGGGTCGCCTCGCAGGCCCCTGTCATACAGGTCCACCGAGCCGTTGCCCACGAAGCTGTCCGACGGGATGTGGTGCTGCGCCGCGAGCATGAAGGTGTTGCCCACGTACTCCTGCGCCGACAGCGCCACACACACCCGCTTGACGAGCTCCGAGCTTGACCCAGCAGGACGCGATCCAGCTGGGGGAGGCAGAGGGGGAGCCGCGCTCGCGCCGGTCCCCGCCAACGCTGGCGGCGGCCCCGGCACGTCCTCCAGGATGCCCACCATGCTGCTCTCCACGGCCGCCTTGGCGCGGCCCTGCTCGAACAAGTCCTGCGGCTCCTGCCCGACGGGCTTCGTCGAGAAGCGGTACACGGGCTGGCCGCGCGCTGCGCCCAGCCCAGCGGGCAGCCCTCCTCGGGGGCCACCCTCTCTGAAGTCCCCGAAGAACTCCAGGCCGATGGTCTCCGCGTAGATGTCCCAGATGCTGTAGCAGCAGTGGTCCACGACTGCGAGGATCAGGCGATCATATGGTTCCCCGTCCACCCCGTAGCTGACGCAGACCACGTTCCCGGGCTTCAGCCCCTCGAAGGACCTGCGCCTTCTCGGAGCCACGCGCATCATGTCGATCGACCTGTGGCCGCTCTCCAAAGGCGCCTGCACCAGCCGATCGAGGGCCATCTGAAGGCTCGTCTGTCTGAGCGCGAAGGCACACGCCAGCACCAGCTGGCACGTCACGTAGCAAGAACGGCACACCGCCTGCGCCACCAGCATCAGCAGAGCGACCAGCCCGCCAGCCAGGACCGCTGCCGTCACGGTCAGCCCGAGGGGCACAGGAGCTCCCCAGCTGTCCTGGGAGCCGAGGCAGGCGATGGCGGCGCTCGAGAGCGCCAGAGCACAGGGGCAGACGCCGACCGCCTCCTTCACGCCACCATGAAACTGGGCGCCGGGGCCAGGGACTTATAGGCAGAAAAGGCCCAGCCGAAATCTCCCATCCGCCGCCTCGAAAACCGCTTGAGCACAGACAGTTGCGGCCAGAGCGGAAACATTCAGCATTGCACACTGTTACACGTTGCTACAGGAGGAGGAGGGAGAGGGAGGAGGAGAGAGGAGAGAGGAGGTAGGAGTGAGGAGGACGGGGGAGGAGGAGGAGGAGGAGGAGGAGGAGGAGGAGGAGAGAGGGAGGGAGGAGGAGGAGGAGGAGGAGGGTAGGGGGATAATGAGGAGGAGGAGGAGGAGGAGGAGGGAGGAGGAGGGAGGGAGGGAGGAGGAGGGAGGAGGTAGGAGGGAGGAGGGATGAGGGAGGAGGAGGAATGGGGACGAGGACCAGGAGGAGGAGGAGGATGGCGACGACGGCGACGGCGACGATCGTGAACGCCAACGGTGGCGGCGGCGGCGGCGGCGCGGACTGGGCGCGGGCGCGTCTTGGTCGAGGGGCCCGCGATCCACCCGGAGCCCCAGCTCCACGCGGATGCGCCTCGGGGGGGGGGGGCTCCGCCGCATCCCCCTCTTCCGTCCTCCGTCCTCATTCCCCCTCCCTCCTTCCTCCGCCTGTTCCTCCTCCTCCACCTCCTCCTCCTTCCCCTTTTTTGTGTTCTTCTTCCTCCTCCGCCTCCGCCTCTTCCTCCTCCTCCTCCTCCTCCACCTCCTCCTCATCCTTTCCTTTTCCTTGTAAATAACTTCTACCTGTCGCACCCCGAAGCCAGTCGGAAGGGCGAGCCGGGCATTTCGCCTGAGACTTCCTCACAACTTATGATCCTCAAGCTTGAAACGTGCAACGTTTTCCAGGATGGAGGGCGGGCGGCTTTCAAAATGTGGCTCTCACCCCAGCGCCGCGCGCACTAGTCATACATAACCGCAATCGATTTGCGAATTGGGTGCGGATTGTTTTCAACATGTGGTTTTCGCTTTAGCGCCGCACACACTCATTCTGAACATTTGCGAGGAGTTTCAGGGATGGAGGGCGGGCGGTTTTCAAATGTGGCTATCGCCTTAGCGCCGCGCGCACTCGTCGTAACAAATCGCACAGGTTTCACGGATTGATGGCGGGTCGTTTTCAGAATGCGGCTCTCGCCTTAGCGCCGCGCGCACTCGTCTTAAACAATTGCAAGAGTTTCACTGATGGAAGGCGCTAGGCTTTCAAAATATGGCTCTCGCCTTGGCGCCGCGCGCAGTCGTCGTAAACAAGAGCTTCACACGGCTAACGTATCAGAAACGATGTTTTGGAACGATTCCGAACAGTCAGGGCGCAGCAGTTACGTTGATTCGCGGTGTTGAAGTCACAGGAACGGCGTTCTGGCGCGATTCGGGATCGCCCAGACGCAACAATCAAATTGATTCGTGGCGTTGAATTTCCGACAAAGGTGTTTTTGCGCGATTCAAACCTTCCAACGGTTGTCTCCCAACGGGGCACTTTCCATAGTGGAAGTGAGCCCTTGCAGGGGCATATGGGAAGAGAACTTCGAGGGAGGGTTTGTTCCAACATCGCTGATGAGTCTGAGTTTACAGTGGTCATTCTCCTCCTCCTCCTCCTCCTCATCATCATCCTCTTCATCTCCCTCCTCCTCCTCCTCCTCCTCCTTCATCCCCTCGCCCCTCCTCCCTCCCCGCTCCCACTCCCCACTCCCCAACTCCCCTCCGGTCGCCCTCCCCTCCCCCATGCTTTCCTCCTCCTCCTCCTCCTCCTCCTCCTCCTCCTCCTCCTCCTCCTCCTACCCTTGCAGCCGCTGCTGCACCCCATAGGGTAGCGCAGGGCGCGCCTGCGGCTGAGGGCGTCGCTGAAGCGGCTGACGGCGACGGCCCGCTCTCTCGGCCGACGCGGCGCACGGATGGGTTGAGCTCGGGGCAGAGCGAGGGGCCGAGGCCCCAGGAGATCGGAGGCGGCAGGGGATGAGCGAGACTACAGCAGTGCAAAGTTGCCACGGTGTTGCTTAGAGAGTCTCCCGAAAAGGCTGCTCGGCCCCAATCTAACTAGGGGTCTTCAGGAAACGGGCGGCCTTCCAATGCGGGTTCTAATCCCAGAAACCGAAGGCGCTGAAAGTAATGAGTTCGATTCCCCAAAGAGTGAGCGCATCCGAACATGCAAGGGCGGGAGCTCTGGAAGCGGGAGTGCGTGGTCCACGTGCCTGAGAATGTCTTTATCACCGCTACCCTCCGCGTCGGAGGTATCATTATAACAACATCCTGTACACGCTGCCACTGGGTGGCGTGCACTTGGGCCTCTGGGGCCCGACGGGGGAGGTGGGCGAGGCGAGCGAGGAAGGTCGACGAGGGGTCAGCGGAGAAGAGAGAGGCATGGGGAGGACTGCACTCGCAGCGCGCTGGATCTTCTGACCACGGAGCTGCACCGAACAGGCGGCCTGCGCCGCGGCTGCCCCAGCCTTCGCAACATGCGAATCGAATTGAGCCTTAGGACGCATCGCGCAGGGCGTCACAAACGGGGGGCTCTAACCAGACGGCTGGGCAGCGACCACCGTTCTGTAGATCGGCAAGTGCGAGTTCTGCCCCCGCCTCCGAGAGACGCTCGAAGGTCACTGCATTTTGAACGCGCTGATGGCCGCTCGGATGAAACATGCTGCATTGAAAATGAAAGCGCTGGGGTGGCGAAGCCCACCTCTGCGAAAGTATGGCCTGGAAGATGGCGCGAGGTAAAGAGCACTGGGGCGCCCTCATGATTGCAGCGAGGATCGCGTGCTTCCTGGGCAGCATTGTCCTGGGAAAACAGGAAGGACTGGGCGAGGTGCCCCAAACAGGAGCGACCAAACTGGGCGGCGTGCCCCAAACAGTGGCCACAGACGCAAGGGCCCCACTTTTAGATATACATGTTTGCACATGTTTGCACCAGCGCGCCCCGCGAGGAAGGAGTAGCGCTGGGGCCACTGAACATGTTGCGACGACAAAGCAGCTCGGAAACCAGCTGCACGTCTCGCCGCTCGGGAATGTTGTCTTCCACCCACCCGCGGCGCCGAGAGGCGAGGCGTTCGCTATGCGGGCCAGCAAGAACCACGAGCATGCACCTACCCCGTGTTAAGGCTGGGTTGGCCACCCGTTTCGACGCGCGGAAAACTGCGGAACAGATTTTCGCGGGCGCGAATATGGAAATGCACGCCTCCTTTATCATCGGCACAAGCCCTCGCGACGCCAAAGTTCTTCTTCTCGACCAACTTTACGACGCGTTCGACGAAAAGGCGGGGGCCGATCGCGAGGATGGCGCCGCTAGCGGGAGATCCTTGCACAGCGCAGCTCCAAAGGCGAAGAGAAACCTCAGGCGGGGGCCGCGCTGCCCGTTGCACTGCGCTCGGGAATGAATCTGCCCTGGGAAACAGAGAAGAGGGGCGGGGGGCCGAGGGCCTTGAGCATCACGAATATAAGCCCCAAGGAGATACATGCGAAGGCTTGGCCGCACTCGAAGGAGAGGAGAGCAGGGGGCCCAGACGAACATCTCCCCGCATGGAAGTGGCCCGAGCTGAAGCGTCGAGCTCGACGACGCCACCTCCGAAATTCCTGGATTGGACGAAGCCCCGTTGGATGCAGTCGGGGAGGGGCCCGGCGAGGGGGCGAACGCGCGCCGCCGCCGGGAGTCTGCAATCCGAGTTGTTGATCCCAGGGGGCGGTTTCCACCCGCACCTCGGATCGCTGACTCTCTCGGGCTCGTCGCCCTTCGCGGGGGGGGGGCGCCGAGCATCTGGTCGAAGCCGAAGAGCGCGGGCCTGTAGGCAAGGGCCCAGTCCAGGGAACTGGAGCTGGCGAGCAACCTGGGGCCCTCGGGGCGGCGCTTCCAGGCCGAGCAGGGGGGCCCGTCAGGGGCCGCCGCGCTCAGGACACGCGATGCGATTTGTTCCGAGGGGGGCGGCGAGACCGAAATATCGATCTTCGGCCTTAAACGCAACGAGTGCTTGCGGGCAGCAGCTTCGTCAATCTCCTCGCGATCAGATGCCCGCCCCCGGCGCCGGGCCAGACCCCTCGTGATTCGGCGCTGGACAAACCTCCCTCTAGTAGACCTCCCCTTAATGAAAACGGCCTGGGACCGAAACCGACGGACCTGGGCCCGCAAAAATCGCGGCCGCGACGCCCTCTCGCGAACCGAAGACGGCCAATTCCTTAGTCGACGTGTCAGGGTAGCAGGTTTTTCCCCCCCCGAGTGATTTCGGCCGTGTCCGCGGCGGCCGAGGGGGGGGTCCAACCTGGGGCCCCGGGGCGGAATCTCACGGGCGGGCGGCCTCCGGAGCTCGCGCCCCGCCGGCGGCCTCCGGAGCTCGCGCCCCCCGGCCTCCGGAGCTCGCGCAGCGCTCCCGGCCAACTTGGCCTTCGCTTTTTCGAGGGCGTCTTCCTGGAGCTCTCCTCCGGCCTCGGCTCGGGCGGAGCAGCGCAGCGCCGCGCGGGCGTCGTTGGCCTCGGCGCGGGAACGGATCGGGCAGGCGACGCGCGCCGCCTGCCGGGCCCCATCGACGTCGAGATGCTCGCGGCCGAGTGGGCGCGAGACAGAGAACCGCTTCGCCAGCGCGGCGTCTTGGCCCCAGACAACGCTGCGATGGCGCGGCAGGCTGCGAGACGAGCGAGCGGACTGGAGCTCTTGCCTCTGAGGATGACACCGCGTGCGTGTCGAGCTGCTTCTTTCATTGGCACTGTACAGAATTCGACTTAGAATGGGGGGGCTCGATGTCGTCCACTTGCTGAAGATGCGCCCCCCTGGAAATTTGCACTGCCCTGGGCGCCTAAAGATGCCCCGGCGAACCCCGCGGCCGTTCGCCTCGGACCCCCCCCGGCGCGCGAACGCCACGCTGATGGCCGCGCGTTTTTGGGCGCCCGTGCAAAAAAAAGCCACCGGGATGCCGGCGTCCGTGAACTCGGGCGCCGGCGCATGCCTGGGCGATGCGCCGGCCTGGGGCGGGGCCAATCCGCCGCCGCACCTGCGGCGCGCAGTGGGCCGCCCCGAGGCCCGCGCAGCCCCGGGAAAATCAGACTTGCAGAAATCTTGCAAAGGTTTCAAGGGCAAGGAATTCAAAGGACACCCGGATTCCCGGGATTTCCTAATGCGCCCGAAGATTTCACAGGACTCCCAGGGGCTCCTCGGGCGCGGCGCGAGCGCCCGCCGGCGGCGCGACCAGCCGGGCGCGGGCCCAGAGAGCCCCCGAGAGAGGAGGGCCGCGGCCTCGACGCAGCCCAAGAACCCCCGAAGACGCCTCCACAACGTTCCAAGACGCGCCCAAGCCATTGATTTCTACTTCCGTTTTTGAATAATGATATAAGAGAAAACCCAGCTCACTATCTTTTTGAGGGCCATGCAGTTAATTAGCCTCTGAGGCACGGGAGCTATAGAGCTGCAGGGCTATGGGGCTATGGGGCTATAGGGCTATGGGGCTACAAGGCCATGGGGCCACCGGGCACCCGGGCGCCCGGACGCGCCGCCGAAATCGGCGCCCCACATCGCCTAACCATATGAATCCGCTAAGACCCCATACAGAGGCAAGCTGCTCTGATTGGGGAATGTCAGCCCTCTCGCCCCCCAGCCCTCCGACGCTCCGCAACGACCCGCGAGGCCCCCGAAATCGGCCCGAGGCGGCCCCGGGGGCCCCCGCGAGGGCCCCAAGACAGCGCAATTGGGCCCCGAGCGCCGAGATGCCCCCAAGAGGCTCCTCCCAAGAGGCCCCTTAACTGCCCCTAAGAGGCACCCGAGGGCGCCCCGAAGAAGCGCCCGCGAGAACTCTGACCCGCGACCCGGGCGCGGTGGCGGGATGGACCGAAGGCCGCTGGATCCGCCGCCCCCTGTCGAGTCATCGCAGGAGCTCCCGGCGTGCGACGGCTCCAAGATGGCCTCCAAGATGACCCAATATGGCCTTCAGGTTCGCCCAAGACGGTCCAAGATGGCCCCCAAGACAGCCTGGGAAAGTCCAAGATGCCTCCATGTTCGCGCAAGAAGCCTCCCAGACGGCCCAAGACGGCCCCAGGGGCCTCCCAGAAGCCTACAAGACGGCCCAATAGGCCTCCAAGAGCTCCACCAGGAAGGCCCGAAGAAGCCCAAATCCTTGATCGTCGATTCGCTTTTGGAAAAAATTGGCCTTTGCTCAGACGGCCCAGGAGGCCCCCAACATCGCCCCAAGAGCGCCCAAGAAGCCTCCAAGATGGCCCCATGACAAGCCAAGAGGCCCCCAAGAGGGCCCCAACAAGACCCCAAGACGGCCAAAGAGGCCCCCCAGACGCCCCAGATGGCCTCCAAGACGGCCAAGATGGCCTCCAAGATGCCTCCAAGACGGCCAAGAAGGCCTCCAAGACGGCGAAGATGGCCTTAGACTGCCCCAGCGGCCCGCCAGAGTCCTCCAAGACGGCCCAAGACAAGACCCTTCCAAGACGTCCTCCAGGAGGCCCGAAAGCGCGAGGACCACCTGGTCCGATAGCTGGCCCGACTCGGCGTTCCCCGAAGGCTTTCGAAATCCGCTCGGGGAACGCGTGGCCCGACCGCTCGGCCAAGCTCAAACCGAAATTTCGGCCGCGCGTGCGCTGCCAAAAAGACAGGGGGCGGCGGCGATTCGCTGCGGGTGTCTTCGATGGCCCGCCCATCTTCCCGAGAGGCCCCCAGGAAGCGCAGGGGCGGGCCGGGCCCTTCAACGAGCTCGGAAAGGATGGTTTTCCATCGGCCTCCTTGGTTTCCTCCGGGAGATCTCTGGCTCTCTGGGATGTTCGGGGAAATGTGGCCCATCGCCGCGGGGGGCTCGTCGGAGAAGTCGAGCTCGCCGCCTGCGATGGCGAAGCTCATTGCGAAGTCTCGTCGAAGTCTCCTCTGGCCTAGCGAGGCGCTTCGGCCGCGGGCGCTGAAGAGGGGGGCCGGCGCGCCGCCAGGGGGCACAACTCGAACATTCAACGCGCGGGCCCAGGCCGACTCGTCTGCGACAGCCTCGGGCCGCCCGTCGACGCCGCGCGTCCTCTCGAAATCTGGCAGGGTGGCGATCGCGCCGCTGGCAGCGTGAGACGAGGGGGGCAGAGAGACCTTGGCCTGGAGCGGGCAACTCACGCGGTGGAAGATGTCCTGGATTCCACCGATGGCACCGCGCGTTTCCTGGATCCCGAGGGTGGCTCCATGGGGGAGCAACGACTTCAAACGCTGAAACTTCAAACTTTTCCCGCGGGCTTGCGACGGGAGAATGCCCGGGCTTCCCGCTGCCAGACGGAGGAGGGGGGGTGGCCGAAATAAAGGAAAAGCTCCATGCCGAGAGCAAGTGGACCCCGCCACACTGCAGACTCTGGCGGCCGCGCGTGCCTGGAGACAGCCTGCTCGATAATCTCGCGGCTAAATTGGAAATGGCCGAGGTTGCCGTCGGCGCATTCGATTGGCCAGCACATCGTCGCTCTGCTTCGGGGTGCCTCTGACCAAAAGCTTCTGCTGTGTAGACACCTCCCGTGTGGCCCTGTTGATGTGAAAATTAGTTTCTGGGCTTGCGTTCGAGAGGGCGCGCGTGATTTGCTCGGCGAGGATATTCCCTTTGACCTGGGCTGGAGACTTGTCTGACGAGACGTGCACCTCGCGCGTCGCACCCATGGTACCTGCCGTCGTAAGCTTCTGCCACTGTTGCGCACTGATATTGAAACTGCTGGGATCTGGAAGACGTTCCTCGCGGCGTATGATGGGATGCCTGCAAAACGTTGCGCGAACCGCTTGCCTGCGGCATCGCCTTCGAGAGAGGCTACGGTGCACGTGAGGTTGCTGCGCTCGAGGACCGGCTTGACCACGGAGGCGGCAGCTGCATCTCTGGTGAAGAAGCCTTTGGTCCTGAGAGTGAGGATCGTGGGATCAGGGGCTCTGTCGAACTCTCCTGTTTTGTCTTGCTGGTTGGGGGTTCTTGCTGCATGACACTCAGAATCTCCTCAACCCGCTGCACCTTGGAGGATAACCGGTCCAATTCATACTTTTGCTCACGCCGATTTCGTTCAACTCCTGCCAGGCGGTGTTCCACCTGCTTGCTGAGGGAACCACACGCGTTGGAAACTGCACTCACGAAGCTACCGACGGACGACTGGCCCGCGCTGATGTGTGTTGAGGAGCTCGTTCTTGGAAGTGTCGGCATACTGCTTCGTGTCCGCCATGCTATCCTCCGCGTCGTGGAACTAACCTCCGCCTGGGGATCGGCTGCGACGGGCGGGGGGGGGAGTCGGGTACACGAGTCCAGGCGCGAGAGGGAGGAGCACAGCCGCCAGTGCCATCGCGCCGCGACCGCTTCTGAGAATGGAAAATCGCGAAGACATCCAGCGCCCCGGCCGTGTTCGCGCGCTCGCCGCCATGGCTCGTCGCTCGCTTTCGCTACACTTGTAGCGGGCTCCTGGCACAAATGCGTGGTGGGCGACGCACGGCCTCCTGAGGTCAGAAGCTGATTTGACAGCCAGCTTGAGCCAAAATAACTTGAGCCGAAATGGTTACGGACCCCCCTTCCTCCTCCTCCTCCTCCTGATCCTCCTCCTCCTCCTCCTCCTACTTCTCCTCCTACTCCTCCTCCTTTTCCTCCTCCTCCCCACTCTTTCACTTTCATCTCATCTCTCCTCGTCCTCCTCCTCCTCCTCCTCCTCCTCCTCCTCCTCCTCCTCCTCCATGATGTTGTTTGATGCTTTCTCCTCGTCTGACCAGCAAACGTGTCATGAAGACGGGCTTGGCGGTTCGCCTGAGACCCCCTCCCAATTTACGATCCCGCCGAAGCTTGAGCTCACCAGCAATCACACGGATGAAAGGGGTAATCTTCAAATGCGGCTCTCGCCTTGGCGCCGTGCGCATTCCTCTTAAAGCTTCCAACCGTTACACGGACGGAAGGGTGTCGTTTCCCCAAGCGGTTCTCACCATACTGCCGCACACATTCGTCTTATGAGTCTCAAGCAATTACATGGATGGATGGTGTAGTACGTGGCCTTCGCCTCAACGCCATGCGCATTCCTTTAAAACGCATCAGCCAGATACACAGGGAAGGGCGACCCCTCTTCAAAACAACTGTTTGACAGATCCTCAGCCCGAAGGGGGGCCTTCCTTTTGGGATATCGCCTGGAACTTCTTCAGGTACTGTGGCCAGCACGGGTTGAGGGCGCCCCTTTTCAAAGTAGGGTTGTCGCTGGACACATCCTTGCACTTCATGACCCCACCTCGTTGCCGTACTTCTGAGAATCCGCCGACCAACGCTTGCTGGAGGTGAAGAGGCGTGTCAGACATGTGGCGGTCCACCTCCCACTTTCCCCTCCCCTGGGGTCCAAAATGCTGTTCGAGGGAGGGGTAACAAGCTCCAAGACGCATCCCTAGGGCCTCCAGAGCTCCTCCAGAACCCCAGGACGGCGCATGAGGCCCGAAACAGATCGCCCAAACCGCCCAAGAAAGCATGAATATCGCCCAAGGTAGCCCAACTACGACGACCCTCAATGGATTCGAGACGGCTCACGAGGCGCCCAAGATGGCCCAAGAGTGCTCCCAGAGGACCGCCGAAAGGGCCCCCAGAAGCAAAAATCGGCCCATTCCCATAAAAAGAACTGCTAACGTTCAGCATACTCGCCTTCTTAAGCCTGACACCGTCAAAGACGGCCCAAGGGGTTCCCAAAATCGCTCCAAGACGGCCAATGCGGCCCCAAGAGAGCCCCATGACGGCCTACGAAAGCCCCAAGACGGCCGCAGGGGCCCCCCAGACGGCCCAAGAGAGCCCCCAGAGGGCGCTAAGAGGGGCCCAAGAAGAGGGATACGAGCTGACATGTCGAGCCTTTCTCCCCAAAATGGCCCCAAGAGCCCCCCGACGCCCCCGAGGCACCCACAAGAGGCCCCTACGGGGTCCCCAAGAAGCCCCCAGGAGGCCTCCAAGAAGAGGTCCACAAGGCCCCCCGGATGCCCCCAAGAGCCCTCCAAGATGCACCTGAGAGGCATCCAAGGAGTCCCTCTAATGCATTCAAGCTGCTCCTGACCCACCAGATAACTTCCAAGATAGTCGCAAGCACTCGCTCCTTCTGGCGGGTCGGCAGACACGGCGTAAGGCACTTGAGCCCTGAATGGGGGTATCGCTAGAATTGCAGGATCATGTGGCACCCGTAATTCAAGAAGCAATTCCCGCAGTGACGCGGAATTCCTGTATGGGCTTACGCTCAGGGGGATGGGCGGGAGTATTGCAGCATCGTTGGTGCACATTGGGTTTACTCCGGTCCTCCTCCACCTCCTCCTCCTCCTGTTTCCGCCCCCTCTTCCCCTCCTCGTACTCCTCCTCATCATTCCCCATTCTTTCCCCTCCTCGTCCTTCTCGTCCTCCCCCTCTTCATCCTCCACCTCCTCCTCCTCCTCCTCCTCCTCCTCCTCCTCCTCCTCCTCCTCTTCCTCCTCCTCCATTTCTAAGCTTTCTAAACCCCAGTGGGCAGGAATGGGTGCATCGACTCACTCAGCCGCCTATCCTCCACAGCAGCCTGGAGAGAGCGGGTAATGATGGATGAAAGGCAGGGGCAGCCCTACTACCGCTGCCGCCAATGCCGCTGCTGCTAGCACCTGCTCCGTGGGCCAGGATGTGCAGATGAGTCTTTGCATTGCACCCTGGAAGATCCCCTCTATTCAGCTTCCTCAGGTTGCTGTTCGGAAGGGAGGTGCAAGGATATCTCAGCTTAGTAGCTTTGCTTGCAGCAATGGCTCCGAACATGCAAACCAATACCTTGTCATCCAGATCCTCGCTTTCGTCGTCGTCGTCCTCCTGCTCCTCATCCTGTGAGGGGTGGAAGCGATGGGGAAGGATCAAGAGGGATAGCGAATGGGGGAAAGACGAAGGATGGAAGGATGGAGCGGAAGAGAGAGGGGCGAGGAAGGGACGCGAGAAGTGAAGGGGGAGAGGGGTGAAGAGTTCAAACATCGGGCCGGGCTGGTGGTGCTTATTCTCCCAGCTCCTCCTCTTTCTCCCTCTCCTTCTCCTCCTCCTCCTCCTCCTTCTCCTTCTCCTCATCCACCTCCTCCTCCTCTTCCTCCTCCTCCTCGCCCCTCCCTGCTGCTGCTTCTGCCTCTGCTCCCACCCCTATTTGCCGTCCCGCTCTCGCCCCAGCTCGTCGTCATCGGCGTCGTAATGGTCCTCTTCCTCCTCCTCCTCACCGTTGTCGCCCACGCCGCCGTCCTCGCCGTCGCCCACGTCGTAGCACGAAAGAAACAGGTCCCGAAGGAAACGGGTCCTGGACCCCGGGGCCTTCCCCCAGGACCAGCTCTTCGTCCTGAGCCGTCCTCTGACAGTCCCCAGGAGGCGAACAACGGGGAACACAACGCACGACCCCTCTCCCTCAGGTCGGCGGCGAGCGAGGGGGGAAATCAGAAGGAGAAGGCCTTCACAGAAGGTTCGGAAGTCCCCCGGTCTTCTGAGAATTCGAAAAGTTTTCTGAGCCTTCCCCGAAGATAAAAATCTTCTCAGAAAACGCGGGGGGCTTCTGAGAAGTCCCGCCGCCTTCTGAGAAAGCCATCTCCTTCTCATTTCCCTTCTCATTTCCCCCCCTCGCTCGCCGCCGACAAGGACCCACTTCCTTCTTGGCGACTCGTCGCCCTCGCCGCCGCAAAGAAAACGCCACGGGCGCGGCGCCCCGCAGCAGCAGCGCCGCCCGCAGCAGCGCCCCAGCGACGGCGGCTGCCAACGCCATCGCCGCACGCGCAGCGGCCGTCGGCGCGCGCCGCGCCGCGCCGCGCCGGGCGCGCGCGCGCGCGGCGCTGCGCTGCGCTGCGCGGCGCTGCGGGCGGCGTCGTCGTCGTCGTCGTCGTCGTCGTCGTCGTCGCCGTCGTCGTCGTCGTCGTCGTCGTCGTCGTCGTCGTCGTCGTCGTCGTCGTCGTCGTCGTCGTTGTCGTCGTCGTTGTCGTCGTCGGCGGTGGGCGGCGCAGCTGCGCGCGGCGCGGGCGGCGGCGCGAGCGGCAGCGGCGGCGGCGTGCACAGCCAGCTCCTGCGGCTCGGGCCGCCCTCGATCCGCTGCGGCCCGACGGGTGCCGTCCACCCGAGGCTGGCGCGGGACGCAGGCGGCCCAAATTCTGGCGGCAAGGGTGGGACGACGGGTGGGCTGCATTTTCGGGGACCTTGGGGAAACCAGAAAAGGTGCCGATACCGCTACTCCGGACCTCTAGAAGGGGTGCGTTCTGACCAGGGTTTCGAGGCGAATCCAGCGGTGGCGACGAGGGCTTCCCAGGAGGCCCACGAAGGGGAAAAAGCAAGGGAAGGGTAGCGGTATGGGTGCCGTTTCCCCCTCCGAGATCCCAGTCCTGTGCTCCAGCCAAATCGGCGGTGGACAAACCTCCCTTTAGTATACCTCCCCGTAGTGAAAACGGCCTGGGACCGAAACCGACGGACCTGGACCCGCAAAAATGACGACAGCGACGCCCTCTGGCGAACCGGAAACGGCCAATTCCTTAATCGACGTGTCAGGGTAGTAGGTCTGTCCACCCCCGACCAAAAGATCCCCGCCGTCCCAACTGCTCCTGCAGACCCAACTCGGGGGTCCGAGCAAGCCGCACACGCTGCCAGTCTCCAGGGCTCGTGGAGAGCATCTCGGCCGTACGTATCCCTCGAGGCTTCTATTCCCAAAGTGCTGAGCTCAGCCAGGTCGGTTATGACTACAATTCCCGCCCCCCTAATGTGGCAAGTCCCGACCTGAACCTGACCCAGGCCCTGTCGACACTGCGCCAAAGCTACCATGACCCATGAAAGCTAACGTGACCAACGGCTCGGCGGCACCAGTGCGTCACCCTCGCGCGCTGTAGCAAAGAATGCACCACAAACCCTGGAAGTCCTGGAAATCCCTGCCTCGAGTTTCTTGCGTGCCTCCGCCTCCCGGACACCCTCTCCCGCTCAGCCCTCGCTGCCGCCACTCCCTCCGCCATCCTCTCGCACTCCTCCCCCTCCTCCTCGGCCGCTAGAGGAACGGGAAAGGATGGGGGGAGGGACGGCGACTTTGAAGGGGCAGGAGGGGGGAGGAGCGTGATGAAAGTTGGTGTCGTGACGACTCCTGCGTTGGTTTTTCCTACACCGCGTGGATCGTTCAGTCTTGAAAGATCGGCGATTTTTCGATCGCCTTCTCGTTCCATGCCAGCTTGCTTCTTCTTAAATATGCTCTGGGCGTTTTTGTGTGCCGTGTTTAGCTCTGCGTGCTGGGCATATTGCTCTTGAAGCGCATGTTGGCAACAACAGTATATAATCTACAAACAATAAAATAACGATGTATTTTGAGCTCAGTTTCGTTTAGCGTTTTCAGATAAGCTGGTTGCGCTGTTCGACACTGCCGTCTACCACGTCTTCGAAGTATTTTGTCTTGCGTCCAGTCCTCCCTTGTCTTTTAAACTCATGTTGATCTTCTCTGGTCGTCGCTACTGACTGGTCGTGGGGCCTCTGGGCCTGTTCCGCAACGGTGTTAAACTGGTGTTAGGGCGTTTTTGTAATACGTGTTTAGCTCTGCGCTCTGCGCGCGGAGCGGGAGGCGGCAGGACCGGGAGAGGCGGAGCGAAGACGGCAATGAAGACAATGAGCAGCCCTTGACAAGAAAACACCAGAAACAAATCCACAGCGACGGGCCTGAAAACGCAGACACAAAACGCAACAAAACACTGTAAAGCATGTAGCGTTTCGGGGGGGCTGTTTCATCTGTCACGGGCACAAGTGCAGAACGATTAAAAAAAACGCCTGGGACGTTTGGAAGCATAACCAAGCATGTCAGCCGATTCTGGGCCACTGGCGGCGTTCAACCTTCCACGCCCGCGGCGGAGTCGACGCCGCGTCGACACGGCACGAACCTACCGTAGGCACACGGCGGGGGAGCCGAGTGGCGTGGCGCGCCACACGCGCGCGAAAGGTCTGGCGCGCGCGCGCGCGAGCCTCGCGCGCGTACGCCCGCGATCGGCGGCTAGGCGCTCAGGCGGAGGCTTTGAACTTCTCCAGTTCCTTCGCGACGCCAGCCGCGAAGTCGTTCTGCGGGGGGGCCCCTTCCCTCGCTCGCTCGCGCCCTCCTCCGCCTCACCCTCCCTGTCCAGAGCTTTATGGAGGTCTCCAGGGACCATCTTTCGCCTCCTGTTCCTGCTCCTGCTGCTCCTCCTCCTGGTCCTGCTGCTGCTCCTCCTCCTCCTCCTCCTCCTCCTCCATCTCCGCCCTTCACTCGGCGCGTCTTACAATGTGCTCGCTACTCCATATCCCGCTCTCCTGCCTCCTGATCCGGAGACCCTCTCTCCTCCTCCTCCTCCTCCTCCTCCTCCTCCTCCTCCTCCTCCTCCTCCGCCTCCTCCGCCTCCTCCTCCGTCTCCTCCTCCTCCTCCTCCGCCTCCTCCTCCTCTTCCATGCCAATTCCTTATACATAAGTCCTCCCTGTCGCACCCCGAGGCCGGTCGAGAAGGCTGGCCCGGCAGTTCGCCTAACACTTCTTCACCACGTATGATCCTGAAGCTGAAAATTTGTAAGAGCTTCAAGGAAAGAAGGCGGGCCGCTTTCAAAATGCGGCTTTCGCCCAAACTTCCATGCCAGTTCCTCTCACATAAGTCCTCCCTGTCGCACCCCGAGGCCGGTCGAGAAGGCGAGCCCGGCGGTTCGCCTGACACTTCTTCCCCATGTATGATCCTGAAGCTGAACATTTGCAACGGCTTCAAGGATAGAGGGCGGGCCGCTTTCAAAATGTGGTTTTCGCCCACAAACGCCGCGCACATTCGTCTTCAAAAGTTGCAAGAGTTTCACAGATGAGGGCGGGCGGTTTTCGAAATGCTGCTCTCGCCGTAGCGCCGCGCACATTCGCCTTAAAAACTCCCTCAGCGCCGCGCGCATCCGTCTTCAGAGCGTACAAGAAAGATGTTTTGGCAAGATTTAGGAGTGTCAGGTCGCAACAGTCAAAGTGATTCGATGTGTTGAAATCCTAGGAATGGTGTTATGGTGCGCGTCGGGATCGTCAATGCGCACCAGTAGCGGTGATTTGCGACGCTGAAATTCCAGCAATGCGTCCAGGTACAATTCGGGAATTCTAAACCTGTATCTTCCAAAGGGTACTTCGCTCAGTGAGAGTGAGCCCTTGTAGGGACCTACGAAGAGGGAATTTGGAGGAAGAGTTGATTGCAAAACCGTTGACGAAACTTGGGGTTACAATGGTCCTCTTCCTCCTGCCCATCTGCCCTTCGAGTCCTCCTTCCCGTTTCCCCCTGCAATGTAACAAACTGTCGTCACAAACAACTGATGGCGACATGGGGCGTACGTGTGGGAGGTCGCCTGGGCCAGCAGGGAGGGGGGGAGGGGGGAAGCAGCGGGGCGGGAAGGATGAGGGATGACAGGGGACGAGGGGCACAAGTATAATAAGGATCGACGGTAACTGAAGCGCTGCAGGTTATCCGAGTCTAGCAGTTAGTTAGTATAATGAAGATCGAAGGCACGCGCTGCACACAACTGGGCGTCCGAAAGCTGGTCCTCATGGGTCCCCACAACTTCGGCTTCACGAAACACTTGGAATGTCGCCTGGCACATGTACTCGTGGCAACAGTGCGGGGAAAGTCCATGGATTGGAGGGGAGACAGAAGCCCACGGAGGAGAGGGCAAGAGAAGCAGTGATGAATGGTATCGGGCTGGGAGCACGACAGGGCAGTTGACAATGCCATCCGAAATTGATACGATGGTCGGTGGTCCAACGGCCCGCGAGGGTCGTGAAGATCGGGCGCGCGTTGTCCTCGCCGCTCGCCCAACCCGCCGACTAGTAATGTTCTAAGTCCCCGGGATTGGATGCGCCGGACTACAGCGAATTGCAGCAAGGGTTTGGGTAGAGGCGCGTGGAGGGTGGAGGAAAATGCGCGCTGAACTTGGGGTTCTTGCCAGCCGCGGCAGCTGCAATAATCTCCAAGCTGAATGAAGCATGAAAGACGTTCCACGTCGCTTTCGGGATCCCCAGCAACGGTGGGCGTTGCAACAGATTCTGCAAACGCTGCGCTATGCCTGCGGCTTGCATCTTGCATGCCGCACTCTGTTCGCCGCGCGGCACTTCACAACCATTGGCGTCTGTGCCAATATTTCGCGCCACCCGTCAAGCTCGGTTGCCCCATTAGCGATGGCATGATTAGCGCAGTGCCACTCACTGGCAATTCCAAACAGCAGGGCACAACACGGGGCTACCATGCCGAGACCAACGAAAAAACTGACCATTGTTTTTCGAAAAGGTGCCGGGCGGGAGCCCGAGAGCACTTTGCCAATGGCAGAACTGTTGCAGGACCGTTGGGCCCATGAGGAAAACACTGCGAAAGATAGCTGAACACAGAAAGCGCGATGCAACTGCACAAGGGCAGGCTGATTTTAGTCGGGCTGTCAGAGGCAGGGATTGGCAGGGATTGCAGACGAGTGCGCCCACCGCTTCTGCGCAGCCTCGGTCCAGGCGGTGAGCCAAGTGGCTCCTGGCCCGAGCTGATCTCCTAGGCATTTGGCACGGGGGCGCTTGCAAAGCCCTGCCGCGCGGGAATGGTTCGCGCAGCTACATCTGCATGCGATTGTGGACATCGCCTGCGCTCCGCACGCAGCGGCGCAAGTTCCTTTTCGAGGTTCGCAGCCGAAGCCTGGTGGGGCTGGCCGCCGCCTTTGCCTCCCTCCTCGGCCCCTCCTGGCTTCTCCGCGGCCTGTGCCCTCTGCCTCCTCCTCCTCCTCTTCCTCCTCCGCCGCCTCCTCCTCCCTCCTGCGCGCGCAGTAGGCGCTCATGAGATCCCCACGAGCCCCGACGGAGCACATTCTCCGTGGAAAAAAAAACCTCGGGAGAGCACCCATCAGGACGACCTTTTTGCCACCCTCGACTGGGGGCGCCATCCAGCCGAGGGGCGAGCGACAGGGTGCTCTCTCCGAGGGCGGCCTGGGTCCAAGCCCTGACCGCTTCTCTCCAGACTGGCAGGATTCCAAGCTTCGGTGAGGAGGATCCACTCCTTCCCTTGCTTGTACTTGCCCTGCTCAAGGCCTCGCACAACACGATTGCCCCAGACAGAGGGCACTGGCGGGCACGGATCGCGAAACTGCTTCGAAACGGTGACTCCGCCAGCCCCGCACTGGGCGCACACCGCCCCCCGCCTCCCCCCCGCGAGAGTAAAGGGAAAGGCTCGGTGAGTGGCGCGACCCTCTCTCCTCAGGACCGCGATCGCAACATCGGCCCGACTTTCAACCGACGAGACCGCGGGAGGAGGAGGAATTACTTGCAACCTGGGCACATCGGACCTGGGCATCCTGACCCGCTTGGACACAGGAACGCGCAGACAGTCCAGATCGGCCATTGGGGGGCCCGCGCACGCCAACCCATCGGGTCAGGGCATATACAACCTTAAACCGACGTTTGAACTGGTCACGATACTGCTGAGCGACTCTGCTGTATTCTGCAGCTTGCTTGGCATACTTGTCAGCCAAAGCATTGCCCGCCTGAGCCCTGGCCGAGAGGCGACCAGAAGTGACGTCGGCACGAGTGGCGTGCGCCTTAACTTTGTTAAGGCGCAGTGCATCGAGACCACCTCTGTCGTCGATGGCATGCCAGACAAGCTTCCAGATGTCAGCCCACGAAGCTTTAGACGAGCAACAAAACTGTCGCCCTCGCTCCCAGACGCCCTGGAAAATAAAATTGAAGTCGGTCCAGAAGACAGCATCGGGAAGGGCCTGCCTAAGGCCCATGAAAAAAAACGCCCAGATCTCACACGCGTCGATGTCAAGCTGACCAGCTGTGAGCCCCCCCGCCGCCACCGCGCGCTTCGCTCGAGACATGGGAAGGCTCGGATCATCGCGCACCGAGACTATGGCCCAGCCTAGCGAGCGCGCGGTGGGCGGGAGCTCGGAATCGAAGAGGCCCCCGTCGAGAAAACAATATCATCCGAGCTGATCGGGGGCCCCGAGAAGCCAAAGTTCCTCAGGAGGAGTGGGTCGAGGAGGGGGGGGGGCAGGCAGCGGCACAAGCAACCTCTCGAGGAGGAGGCGAACGAGAGGATTACCTGCTGCTGCCACCATGGCCTGCGTGCACGCAGGAGGCTCCTGCTCTAACTCAAGCGTGTCCGGATGGGCAGCGCATCCAACATGCCTGTGCAAAAGGGTCCCTGGGCCCGAGGCGCAAACCTGGCACTCTTGCTGAGACGACAAACCGAGCTGATACTGCCTGTCTTGCGGCCACTGGCCGCCTGAAACTACACTGACTACGTAGGCTTTTTCGTGTGCTCTAAGCTTGGACATACCAGCCTTGATGGGAGACAAGAAAGGGCCTTGCACAAACTCAGGCATCTGAAGGTGGTCGGCCACCCTGCTCCAGAGCCAGCGCTCGACAACGGTCTTAAGGGCAGTTTTGACCGCGCGGGGGGCACAAAGTCTCAACCGAGAAAACGCCCACGCTAGGGTGCTGCCACTCGAGCCCGTTCATCTTGATGCCGAGTCGCATTGCCGTGGCGACGGCGGCTGAAAAAAAAAGGGCCCCGAATGGCCTGCCAAGGAGAGCCGTGCTCTTGAAGTTTCTGCCGCGCGCCTTCAAGGCCTTGCACCACCACCCCTCTAGGCACCCACCCGTCCCAGAGCGACGTGGCGACGGAACGGAGAGGGGAGACGTTGAGGTGATACGCAGGATCAATGCGAGGAGTGCCAGACAACTGCATCATGAGAGTGATGGAGCGTCCTGCCACCCTCTGTGACTGCACGGAAGCCTGATGAAAGCGAGCCTGCGCGAGCTCTCGTCCGTTGCTGCCCAACACCCCCGACCCATAGGAGGTGGAGGCCTGAACGGCAGCACGGACCATGTGATGCACTCGCCTCTTACACAGCTTACTTCACAGACTGAGAATATTTGTGTGCCGCACCTTCGCGGCAGTGAGACGTTCAGATTTGGTGTGTCTCTTGAGCACACCTCCTGCAGCATAATCGATCCCAAGATTGCGCTCACTCTGCACACTGAGCACACTCTTGGCTCTGAACGCAAGGGCCAGCTGCTCCTCCTCCCTCCTCCCTCCAGCCTCCAGCCTCCAGCCTCCTCCCTCCTCCCTCCTCCCTCCTCCCTCTTCCCTCCT